>KK112767.1:284688-320078 GCA_000611955.2 Stegodyphus mimosarum
AGGGTATCCCATGTTACTTCGTCTTTGCATCAAAGCAGTATTTTCCGAATTCTCATCTTCGTAAAATCATATGAAAATAATTCCAAATGCCCAAGTTAAAGCATGGTTCTGATTTAATTCTATGTTTGCAGAAACTTAAGGTTAGCAAAGAATCATCATTGATTTTTGTCGCGTTTCTACGAAGTTCATGCATCTCTAGTATTTTTCTCGGCGATAACTGCTTCATTCTTAATAATAATTTTTAAATTTTATCTTCAGTTATTATATATTAATTATTACTGCTATCATTCAAATCAATATACAATAAGTGTTTACTCCCTATATATGTTGATTAAATAAAGGATCTTGTGAAGTTTACCACATAACAGCTGAGTTTCATTCAGTTTCCCATTCAGTTCATCCAGTTTCTGAGTTTATTTCAGAAAGGTATGAGCTACTAACAGTATTTTAGCATTGCTATGAAGGTTATAGTAAGGTGTATATTCTCAGAAGTGAGTAATACAGATTTTCCGTAATTCCGCTCTGGTAACAATAATTGTTTTATAAACTGGAATTATTAATTCATGCAAATTTGTTATGCTTTTGTATAATAAACTGTGTAAAACTGTATTAAATTTAATCTCTAATTGTTAATGCATTTAGGAAATGCAGAAATATTTAAAATAAGTGATTCATATTAATCATCAAATGAAACAAATTATACGATATTTTTACCTTTATACAATTATTTAAATACATTGAAGCTGTGCACTGTAAGAGAATTATTTTAAATTTATAGTTTAAAAATCTCAAGAAATTGTAATTTGTCAGTGGAGAAATAATGGCGAAAGAGAATGCCAGTTTTGTATAATTAATATAAGTAAATAGAAATATATATTTTCTGTAATTTAGTTTCCATAACCCCGTTTCCCAGCTACTGATTTTCCATAACTATTCGTTCAGTATTACAGATTAAACAAAAAATCACTAATTAGAAAACTAAGATTGTAGTTAACTAATTTAGGAACTGTGATAGTGATGATTTACAAAAGCTTTGAATTCAAAACGAAACATTTCCTTTTATAGCAAAATATTTAAATAGGAAAATATCCTATAAATGTAGTACTAAAGTGCTTTTCTTTCATTCACTTATCCAAATAATTTAGCTCTTTTTCTGGAAGAAAAGCAAGTAAGGAAGAAAGAAATGGAGACCAGAAAATAGTATTAAAAGCTTAATAATTAAAAACATATTCCAAGCCAAATAGATTTTTTTAAATATTTCTGTTTAGAATGAAGGAGAAAAGGCATTTATTATAAATATTATAATAAATTTATTATATATTTATTAAGGTATTTATTATAAATATTGCAAGCCAAAGAGAGTGTTTATTTATTTATTGTTTTTTAAATATTTCTATTTTGAAAGAGGAAAAAATGGTGTTAAATTAAGAAACATAGTGAAATTTTTAATAAGCTATAATAAAAACTCAGATTTTTAATACAATTTAGAAATTTTGGAAAATTATGAAGTGTCTTTAAATATTAAATTCTTAAAAATGAAAGCAAATTTGTATACTTTCTGGACAGGGAATACCCAAAAGTATTTGCGATATAATATGCTTAGAAAATGACCATATGATCACTTTTACATCATATATACTATGTTCTGCATTTTCTGTGCACAACGGTTCATGCATATATGCAATTAACATAAATGGATTACAGTTATATAAGCTTAATAGGTTAAGATACAACCTTAGTACGATTAGAAAATTTCAAATGATTATGTTGAATATTTTCAATAATTTAAAAATTTGCAATATTATGGAAATATATTAATACCTTGAAGAACAGAATTCCTTACTGGATCGCTAAAACATTGTTGTAGTTACCTGCTCTTTAAAATAGGAGTACATCAGACTAATAATTTAAAAAGTAATCTGGGTTGCGTGACATTCATTTGCATCTTTAGTGACATTACAGTCACGACACTTTATTATGTTACATTCATGCCACTCAATGGCGTTATATTAAAGTCGCACTGTGTCGTTGCGTAAATCTCGCAGTGCGACTTTACAGTAATATCACAGTATAATTTCACAACAACATCGCAACGTGACCACGCATCAATGTCACAGTGTGTCTTCACAGCAATGTCTCAATGTGACTTCACATAAGAGTCCCAATGTGACTTCAAATCAACGCCGCAATATGACGTCGTAAAAAGCCGACAGTGAGCCATTTCTGCAACGTTACTGCGACATTGAGATCGTCGCTGTGTAACACGTTTGCAATGTCATAGCGACGTCGCCGTGCTGTTGGGCGCATGACCATATAGAATATTTTCAGTAATTTAAAAAATTAGAATATTCCAAAAATATTTTAACACCTTGAAGATCATAACTTTTTATTTGATTAATGAATTGATAATATATTGTTGTAGTTGCATATTTTACTGAAGAAACTCTAAAATAGGAGCACTGCAACATTATACTGGTCGTCATTTAAAAAGTAATGAAATGTTGTATGGCATCCATTCACATATTTAGTGAGATTACATTCATGCCATTTTATTGAGTTACATTCATGTTACTCTATGATGTTATATCATTCAGTCACAACGTGACGTTACATCAGTGTCGCAGCATACCAATTTCTCAGTAACTTCACAACGTCGCAGCGTGACTACACATCAACGTCACACGTCTTCATAACAATGTCATAATGTAACTTCACAATACGACGTCATATAAACGTCCCAATGTGACGTCACAAAAAGTGGACATGAAGACATACCTACAACATTACTGTGACATGTTTGCAATGTCACAGCGACATCTCCACACTGTTGGGTATGATAGCCCGATAATAAGGCACTCCGTATTTTGCTAGTTCTAAAACATAAGCTAGAACTTTTTATCAACAATGATGTGGACAGAACAGAAGGTAATATTATTTACCAAGATAGTGAAAAGGATGTTAAAGATGAATTGGGAAAACATGGTATTCATCCGGCCTTATTTCGAGAAGAAACGTCGGAATATTGTAGGCAAATTTACGTCGGATTCAAATGGTTAGAAATGCGATTTTTCATATATTAGTGTTAAGTAAAATAAATGTTATACTTATGCAATTATTTAAATTCCAAACAAATTCTTTGAATATTATTTTGAATTCGTACATAAACAGTCCCTAATTTTTAGAGTATAAAATTGCTGAAAGTTTTCTGACTATACATATTGTATAGGCAAAAAGATTTAGCATGTGCAAAAACATAATGTCTGTTTTGTGTGAAGATGTATCTGAGTGAAAGTTTTATGTTGATATGATTTTTTTTTATATATATATATATATAATGTGTATTAATATTTTCCGTTTGTAAGGATATAAACTGCTTTCTAGGACAATAATAATTTTTAAGTTAAAAAGGAAATGGTTTCAGTGTATGATTTCGAAAGCAGTCATAAAAATTATTTGTAGAAAATATGATCAGTCGTTTCTTCTCATGTTAAAAAAGTGAAATCGTAGTAAATCTCACGTGTTTTAAGTTAAAAAAGGAAGATTTGAAATCTTTAAATGTAAGATCTGTTTAGAACTTTTTTTAAAGCTATAGGATTATCCACTAATTTGTATAACAACTACGTTTGAAGCACTGTTCTTATATATATACTGTTTGAGTGCTTCAGATTAATAATTCATACTATACTTTTTGTGCGTTGGTAGAGAAAATTAGAATTTTGGAACTTTTATCTTAATAAAATTGATTGTAAATAGATTCTTTTTAGGAGAAAAACTATGCATTTAAGTAAATTAATTTTTCTGCGCATATCTGTGTTTGGTTTAAAAAAAATAGGTTTATTTTCAATTGCAATAAAATGGTATTTATTTTTTATTTAATATGAGTAACATTTTATACATGCAACTTTTTTTCTTTGAAAACCCTCCAGAGAAATAATTTTCTTTGGATTATATTTCTTAAACACTTCGGACTATGTAAGTTTTATATTCATAGACCATATTCCGTATCTGCAAGTTTGTGTCATGGTATCATGCTATATACTGGAATATATCGGTTCGAATGCGCTTTAGCCCACTGCTTGGCGGCGGTTGTTTTTGAATGAGCAATAAACGTGCCAACATGAGTAACTCCGTATATCCGCCAACATGGCTGACTGTTTGTACGTTGCCTACATTGTGCAATTCGCTGAAATTTTTTTTAAGTTTAAAAGGAACGCTGTGCACATGGCATTTTCTTGTAATTTATTTTCGTTATTTTAGCTTATTTTGTTCATTTGTGTACGTTGAATACATTGTGCAATTCGCAGATTTTTTTTAAGTTAAAACGGAACGGTGTGTACATGGTATCGTTTGTAATTTTAATGCCCTTTTAAAAAAAATTCCTTCTTTCTTCGATGCCATTTTGGTTACGTTTTCGCGGAGCGTGTTGGGAAGGTTATGTAACGGCATAAAATGTGTAAGTATTACAACATAAAATGTAAATAATTAATTTAAACCTAACTGACAAATATTTTAAAGATCATAATGTTCGTTTTGCATATTATTTTATTATCTTTTTGTGGCAACAGTTTCCATACTAATTTATGCTTTAGAATTCTATGTTTTGTTTACAATAGGTTTTCGCGGAGCGTGTCGGGAAGGTTGCAATTGCAACGACGTTTCGCAGAAACGCGCCGAATTGGCGATTTTCAAAACATCGCCAAGCAGTGGGCTAAAGCGCATTTTCACCAATATATCAATGGATGTGTGTATATTACTATAATTTTATGCTGTTGTTAGGTAACTGAAATTTTTTATGAAACTAATCTACCGAGAATTCATGTTGTTTTACTCATTTTACCATCGTATTGTTCTCCGTTTAACATCGTATACTAGTCATATTTTTTTACACATTTTGCCAGTTAGCTGGTTGATTTGTATTTTACTGTGTATGACCAATTATTCTGGCAATTTTTAATTATCCAGCCGCCAAAAGTGTGAACTTCTTACTGACTTCGGAGAGAAATGTTTGTTTGTATACATAATTGCAAAAGCAAAACAAATAAAAAAGTGGTTGTTGAATTTCTGAAGTCCAAATCCACATGTATTCAAACACGTGTGCTATGTACGTACTTGCATAAACGCATTTTGCCAACATCAAGAGTTCCACCTCATAAATGCAACACACTTCATCATTATTTTTTCAATGTATTTTGGTGGGTATGCGGATAATCAGGAAGTACTATATTTTGTGCCAGATACTAGCATATCTTTAAATGTTAAACATTATTAAAAAATTGAAAAGCACAAATTATATAAAACTTCTGTTCATTTTAGTATTTAAAATCATTGATGAAAACTGATTATTTTTAATTTAATGAATAACAAGGGTGTGCGAATGATATTTAATATGTTTGGAAGTTGCTTCGTTTTTTCCCTATAGCATATAACATGTATAATGTGTATTGCTAGATGTAGTTTATCTGTGTGTAATATTTTGAACTGGTGAAAATGCGCTTTAGCCCACTGCTTGGCGATGTTTTGAAAATTGCCAATTCGGCGCGTTTCTGCGAAACGTCTTTGCAATTGCAACCTTCCCGACACGCTCTGCGAAAACCTATTGTAAACAAAACATAGAATTCTAAAGCATAAATTAGTATGGAAACTTTTTCCACAAAAAGATAATAAAATAATATGCAAAACGAACATTATGATCATTAAATTATTTGTCAGTTAGGTTTAAATTAATTATTTATATTTTATGTTGTAATACTTACACATTTTATGCCGTTCCATAACCTTCCCGACACGCTCCGCGAAAACGTAACCAAAATGGCATCGAAGAAAGAAGGAATTTTTTTTAAAAGGGCATTAAAATTACAAACGATACCATGTACACACCGTTCCGTTTTAACTTAAAAAAAAACATCTGCGAATTGCACAATGTAGGCAACGTGCACAAATGAACAAAATAAGTTAAAATAACGAAAATAAATTACAAGAAAATGCCATGTGCACAGCGTTCCTTTTAAACTTAAAAAAAAACTTCAGCGAATTGCACAATGTAGGCAACGTACACAAATCAACAAAATAAGGTAGGCGGATATACGGAGTTACCCATGTTGGCGCGTTTATTACTCATTCAAAAACAATCACCGCCAAGCAGTGGGCTAAAGCGCATTCCAACCTTTGAACTATATTAAGTTCAGGATACAGTTCAAAGTTTTTGAGTTAATATATGTTTTATAAGATAACTGGATTCAATCAATAAAATTTCAAGAAAATTTAGGGTTAAACCAATGTATGAACTTACTTTGCTAAATTTTGTAATTTCACTTGACCATTTGCCTTCTCTTAAATATTTAGGCTCTAGTGTAGAATTGGGTGCCCTTTTGATTGGTAAAAAATTTTGTTCAGTTTGAAACTCCATTTCTGGTTACCATGAGAGTTTTAACATGGTTTTAGCTTCTTGATTTATTTAATTGAAAATAAATCGATGTGCACATGGACAAAGTCAAGGCAATGTGGAATGACTGGTTTGTGCAATTCTCTGATGTTTTTTTAAGTAAAAATAGGTTTATGTGTACATGGACATGGAGTTTGTGAAATTCTTTGACTTCTTGTTTTGGTTTTGTGTAGCGGCCATCTTGAAATTGTGTCTTATTGGCGCCGATCTTGGCGTCAAAACAGAATCGCCAGAAAACAAGGAGCACCCAATTGTAAACTTTTACCAATATTTTCTTTAACATCACAATGTGTAGAATAATCACAGATTTGATAGTTATAAATAGTTTTCATGTGGATTGTGATCATAAAGCATTGGCTAGAATTCAATGTGTTAATTATGTTATATTTTACTACAGTTCGAAAACTGATATACTTCTGATAACATACTTAAAATCTTATTCTCATTTATCTCTAATTATCAGTATCCAGTTAGCTTTATTTAAAATTCATTAAAGAGAAAGATTTAGATCAGAATTTGATTTATATGTTTTGGTTTTAGATTTTATTTTCTGCGTTCTTGTAATCATTTAGTAAGCCAAAACTGCTGTGTTCTGATGTGCAATATACAAATATATTGAAATTTGCATGGTTGATTATTTGGAAATATAATTTTTTTTACAAGAGCAGCTGTAATAAGACAATGTTGTACTTCCCCAGTTAAGTGCCATCACACTTACTCGTCAGAATTGGCAAGCTTACTAGTCTGATCCGTAATGTATAAATTTTAAATCTTGTGAAATACTTATGTTGTGACCACTTTAACAAGGAAATACTGAGAAGGTATTTAGTCTGTAAAGTTTAGGTTTATAGATTTTTGTAGACTTAATTTTAAAATCAAAGTTTAGATCACATTAATGACAAATAACATAGAAGAGCCTTCTTGATGTGATGCTTTAATGCATCAACTAATGTTTACTAGATAAAATCTGTTAACACTTTAACTGCCGCTTGATCCATTGGTGGATCATGATAGGTTTGCTTTTTAAGCTTCTGATCCACCTTTTGGTTAGAACAACATTTACGTTTGTGGCTGCATGTACACCAAGTGGGCTAGCTTTTCTGCAGTTTCGTATGGGAATATAAATTTCATCGTTTAACAAATCACTCTGCTCAAATTAGTCCCAAATTACAAATGTATATAATTTTATAAATGTATTTCTTTATTACTTGTAAAAATGTACAAAGTTCGAAAATTTTGGGAAAAATATTCTTTTTGTTTTCTTATAAAATGGTATTCAAAAGTATGAATATGTACTGCTATGTTCTAGAAAGGGCAAAGTATTGTTCAAAAGTAAATCAAATTGGTATAAAATACCACATTGTGTGCTATACATAATAACCTGCAGTTATTTTTTCAAACTTATCTTATGAATTAACAATATATTTAAAATTCGAGAGAGAAGGATGCAAGTACACTAATCAGAATCCGAATAATACATGAAGATGATAACCTATACAAGAATGTTTAGCACATGCATCTACATTAGCATGTACATGAACCAAGTAATAGAAATTCTAGTTTTGAAAATAAATTTACATCTTTTCTGATAAAGTGGTAAATTATGTTTACTTTTTCTTTGCATGTTCATGATTGAAACATGAAATGCAATAATATGTGTCTCACAACTAAATATAAAGTATTGACCTTTTTTAAATGCTTTAGTGTAAGCTTCGGAAACTTATGACCCATAGGTTACCAAGTGACTCATTTCATAGTTTTAAATAACTCACTTGAGTTCCAAAAATAAAGTGTAATACGTAAAAATAAATTAAAACAAATGTGAAACGATCATTTGAAGAATGCATAGAAAAACAAACCGAAAACAACTGTGTTTTGATGTGCATATACGACATACTGATGATAACGTTTTTGGTTGATTTCATTATGTTTCAATAATGAGCATGCATTGTTATTTAAAAAAATAAAAATTGTATTATAATTTCAAGGAAAAATTTATGAGTTTGGCAATGTTGATCTATAATCCATAATTCAAAATAAATTGGCTTTGCCATTGTGTCCACATTCATTTCAACTTATAAATGCGAGCAAATATTTTCATGCATGAAATTTATTTTAAGTAAAAACAGCAAATAATTTAAGTACTGAAAATTCAGGTGCTTGTATGCATCTTAAGACAACTGACTACATTGACTGGACTAGACTAAATTTAATGCGCAAGTTCAACATCACAGGAGTCATTGATATCAAAAAGAAAAATAAAGTTCACCCAGTCATGTCATTTTGTGTTTAAAGATTATTGTATTTATTTTCTTAATAGAATTTATCTTAGAATTCACCAAGAAAAACTGTTCTCAATGAAAATATCACTGACCTGAAATATCTTGTTAATACATCCATTTTGGTTGATTTTGACTCGTAGACAAAAGAAGGTAGTTGATGCCTGCTTTAGACCAATAAAATTACTGTGGTCCACTTATGAAATTTAGCCTTATCTGTGTCGGTAGTCAGCATGTTAAACAAGTGCAGTAAATGGTAGGAATAATTATAATTCATTTGTCAGTTACTGTAAATTTGTGAGTGGGAATAAAGCTACATAGCAGGATAGAATAATCAAAGTTAATAAAGGGAAACTAGACAGACTTTTACCTAATTTCTCACCATTTTATTCAGTCCTTCCCACAAATAAAATTAATTCTGTGAGGATGTTTTAAATGTTTATCTTTTCATGCTAAACTTTTTTATCTTCCCATGCTATATGTGGTAGCTAGCAATCACTTCATTAAGATTTTGACAACCTTCCTAACTTCATTCTATTTTAGAATCAGTATTAAATAAATTTCCATAGCATGTTCAATTTGAGAAAAAAATTAACTCATATTCTTTCGAAATAATCTGTTTAGTCTGTGGTTTATTGTCAAACATAAAATGAATCTAAAAATTCTGATGAGAATTAATTTTTTTTTGTTCCTCACTAGAAAAATGCCAACATTTTTAAAGAATACCTTTTGTTTTTATGTAATAGTTAAAGGAAGGAGGAACTTGATGTCTATTAAAATTCTGATGCTTTGTTTAATAAACCATATCAATATAATATACTGTTCTTTAAAACTGAACTGTGATTTTGAAATGAGCAGCATTTAACATTTTATTGGAAAAATATATTTATGTATCATAAATGTCAGCTTCTGCACAAAACTTATTTACTCTGAAAACATTGGCTTGCAGTAATAATCTTCCATTTTCTTTCAACTTCCCTCCTTTTTTAATGTGCTTAAAAATATTGCTGGATTTAAAACTAGAAATTTGTATTGTAGAATAGTCACTTTTTAATTATAAAAGTTAAAAGTGATTTCACTCAAACTATGCTGTTTATCGAGGATGACTATTTTTCCAGAAACTATTTTCCAGGGACTATTCTATTTGACTATTTTTCGTACCTGTCCTCCCATTCAACCAAAAACAGTTAATAAATAAAAGCAAAACATACAAATATAGTAAAAAAGTTATTTAAAGTATAAATAATTCTTGTAAGTTATTAGTTGTGTTTTGAAACAGAATGAACCTTTTTAAGTAGTTCATTGCAATTTTCAATTTATTCTTTGAACTATTCGCAAATATTTCACTTGAAATTTCATTTAGTTTTAACTATTATCTTCACAGTATCAACATTCAACTGCTATTTTTCTACAGTCCACAAATTATTTATAACAGAAAGCGTCCTTTCAGTAGCTGCATTGGTATCAGGTGAAGAAGCATGAATTCTGTAGCTTTTGTGAGATGCATATGATTTTCATTGAAATAATTTAAAATCCAATGCTTATCAATAGGGGGTTCCCCCCCTCCATTATTCCATTGTTCAAGTTTTTCAAAGTTTACATATCTTTTCTAATGTGATATTTCTTTGTATAATTCATTTTCTAGTGTCATAGCTTTGTTTTCATGCAAAGAGTTTTTCATGAAAACTATTGTTTCTTCTACTTTGGTCTATTTGACATTCTAAATTAATCCGTTTAAAATGAGTAATTTCCTCAAATTGTTTGCTCCATAATTCTAGACACAAAACAATGTTCATATAAAAATTTATAGTTTGATTAATAGACCATTTCTAGTCTATATTTTTATTTTCAAATAATGGTGGTAGAAATGTAGAATCAATTCTTTCTTTAAAGTTAAAAATAAGATCATTATTTTCTTCTGAAACTTCGACAACTGTTCTTGCCTCTCCTTTCATTCTTTTCATTGAATTATAAAATACTAATGCTTTTGTTCGGAGGAACTGAAGCCAAAGTTCAGCTTGTTCATTTAAAAAGAAATTTTTTAAAACTATTGGACACTTATCAATTGAAAGAAAATATGATTTTAAAAGATAAACAATTGTAACACTCTTCCATCTGTGAGTAGTAGAGCTAGCTCTCTTATTTTGGATATCCTTAGTAATCACTTGTATTCTGCCTCTGCATCAGTACAAATTTCTTTCAGATTTTCTACTTGAATCATGTGAATATAAATTGTGGGAAATTTTCTTTCAATATTTACTGGAAGCAAATCTGATGCAGTTTGAATAACGCTGTGGATTATGTGTGCTGCACAACCTACTTCAGTTATTGGACAATTTAAATGATTATTCAGTTGGCAAAATATGTTATTTGTTCCTTTTTATGTTAATACCCCCAAAATTTGAATTGCTGTTGTGTGCACAATATTCCACCAACCTGTTTGTCAAGTTATTTGAATCCAATGTATGAGTAATGAACTTGGTGATTATTTCCAATATTTTCTGAGAACAGTGACTAAATCTAGAATTTTAACTTGAACACCTTCTTTGTGATCAAAGTATCTTACCATGATCATAATAAGTTTGAATCTTTGTGGTTTGAAGTATTTGTGTTATAAAGCAAGTGTTTTCTAATTTGATTTTCAGAGTGGTGATTTCAAAAGGTTTTATCACATTTTTAACTATTGTCTCAGTTTTTTATGTACATGCAAAAAATTTTTTTTTGAAAAACACTTTGATTACTTTTGATGTACAATCCATAGATCTAAATGATTGATTGTATGTGATTGTGTGGAATGAAAATACTGCTTCATTCCTTTTCATTAAATTTATGTTTATGAACGTATTGCACAACACTATGAGGAAGATGCCATGGCTTGATTTGCCTTCTTATGTTTTGAGGACTTTGTGGGTCATGTAATGTTGTTCCATCCACTGTAAATAACTGAAAATTTTTAGCTATATTGAATGCGGTAAATATCTGCTCTAGAAAAGAAAATTCTTTTGCTGTACTGTCATTAAATTTGCAATTTCCACCATTTGGAAGGATTCTGAAAAAATTCAATTTAGAAAACTTTAGTAAATGTACTAGAAAATTAAACTCCTGTGTTTTAACATTAGACAATACAATTTGTTTTTTTAATCTCTAAAAATACTTAATGGTAGCACTTGATTTAGTTGATGATATTTGAAGGTCATATCAATTAGAGGATCGAGTTGTTTGTTTCAGGAGTATGTAGGCAGTGCAGTTGGTTGTTGGTGTCACCTGCATAGAAGACAGATGTCTGTGAATGCATGTAAATAGTTCTAGAGCTTGTGAGAAAATGAAAAATCATTAGCCACCTACGTTGTTCGTTGGTCTCTTAAGATGCTGATTCTTCACCATGTCACCATATATATCACGTTTGCCACTGCAGATCGAATTATGTAGTAAAAGTTGTGCTAGTTGAGCTGCGTGATTTATTAGTGCCATGTCGTTGATGCACAATGGCAGTATAGGTTAAGTCAATTTGGTGATTAATAGAAAAATTCTATGTTGTCTTCACACCAAGGGTACATTGATGTATTGGTAACATCATTGCCGTCATGTCAGTCCTCCCACATAAAAATGTACTTCATGTGGCATATACTCTGTGCTGCCAATTGCTACACTCCAAAAATAATATAATCTGTACATGGAAATACTGTAGAAATCAAGTCTATTGTGATGAATCTTTAAATTCGGGATGCATATCCATGTAGGGCATAGAACTGGAATTTGGGCAAATGGTCATCCTACGTTTATCATGCTAATCAATTTCATGTTAACTAGGATTTCTCTATGTAGTGTATTATTTTTTAATGCTTTTCTCAAAAGTATTATAATTATTTGTTGCACATATTCCAGATGTTTATATTCAGTCCAGCAGAGACTTGTCACTTTTCATGCATTTTTAAATACAATTTAGTTGTAATGTTAGTCTAACCTATTAAAGCATTTATATATATATATTGTTGCATGCGTATGGATTCATTATGGATTGAATGCACAAGTCATAAAAAAAGTTAATGAAATTTATTCTTTTCACAAGAAATAAAACAAAATGTTGAAATATTTTCTCAGAGATATTCGCACAATATCTCAAACGTTAAACAGAACTCAGTTCAAAACAGAGAAAGTTAATCCAATCTTACAGCAAATTCACTACAGTCAATAACAGTATTAAGTAAATAAACAGCTCACTTAAAACAACAGCAACTGAGCTGAGGTGTTTTAATTCGGCTTTTATAAGCTTTTTAATTATTCACGAGTACATGCTGGTAAAACCTATTTTCTCGATTTTTCTGGATGGCAACAGTAATTACAAGATATTTATTAATTAAATATTAAATGCATGCGCTATTTTATTTTTACTTTTCCAACGTAGCTTTCTCTTCAAAAATTGTCTGCATTGCACGGGAAAATAAAACAGTTTTAATTACAATTCTAAATAAATACGAAATCCATAACAGTATATATTATTTACATAAGCAGTAGTATAGAATATATTAATATAGTATTACTTTTGAAATGAAACATCATAAGCAGCATTTATTTGGATATAAATTATGAAAACATGAAAAATATATAAAATAGTATAAAAATAAACTGAAATAACACTTTTCAAATTTTGAAAAAAAACTTTCTAATTTAACACTTGAAAAGTTGCAAGCTATTGGCAACTTATTTTTTTGCCAAGCTAAGATGCAAAAGATAGTTATTTTAAGAAATGGTGGCACAGTAAGACTTGAATAAATTAAAAACGCAAGTGGCATCCATAATAAAATAAATACTTTTTTCTTTTTTTTTTGGCTGTCCTGTTTTCTCCATGTACACACAATCTATTTTAGCCTCAGGAAACATCAGAGAACTGCAGAAACTCAGCATTTTGCATGACCTAGCATTGAGTGTACTATTTTTCTTTTGATGTGCACAGCAATCTGCTTTTGCTTAACCACTTAGCAGGTTTATTTATGCCTCGAGCATCATCTTTTCATTGCTCACATTTCTGATTATCTCATATAATTTATTCTAGTTTACTTTTTGATTCGTACATGGCATTACTGATCCATGGAACAAACTTTCTTAATATAAATTTTTTGGAATCTCTTGAACTGCTGAGTGGTTATAAAAAATTGAAGACTCACTGATTTGGACATAAGAGCACAAATTTTGATCCATCAAATTCAATCAAAATATGCTTTATGGAATGCAATTTTTTGCATTCTCTACTGTTAGGTGAAATGCTGTATGTCCTCAGATATCAAACTCCACAGTCTCATTTCAGTTTTTTACAAAAAAAAAAAAAAAAAAAAATGCATTCAATGCACAATAAATAAATACTAATGACCATCAAATTTGAAGGTAGAATCAGCAGTCATTGCCACATATATTTTGGTAATGTTACAGGTGTTCTGTTTTGGTAACATATCATGTTGTGTATATTGCCTGGGGGATACTTCCTGATTATCCACGTTCTTCTGTGAAAAGTATTCACAAGGGTATGCTCTATGGCACCAAAATAAGCAACCTACAATCTCACCCAAATATATTTATGTAGCAACCTAGGTATGTATATGTACAGCAGATAGAGCTGATTTCCACTTTCGATGGTCATTGGTTTTTTTGTTGTTGTTGCACTGAATACAGTTTCCTTTCTTGCTAGGAATCGTAATCGGACTGTGGAGTGTGCTGGCTCGTGAAAAAGAAGATGTTGCATTTCTTTAGAAATATGGCATTTTGCCAAACAGTAAAGAATGCAGATATTTGCATTTTAAGAAAGTGTGTTTTATAAGTAACGGAATTTTTTAAAAATGAAAACATTGCTGTATATGAGGGAAAACAACAGCATACACAATGCCAAATTTGTGCAATTCTCTGATGTTTTCTTAAGCTATAACAGATTGCTGTGGACATAGAAAAGTAAAAAAAATATATATATATTTATTATGGATATTTCTTGCATTTTAAATTTTGTTAATTGGTTGCTGTTTTATGTAATTCTTGGTGCATTACCATTTTTTAAAATGGTTATTTCAGGAGAGGTGTGCAGATACTCACAAAACACCAAGTTAGCTAATCAGGTAGGATAATATTTTGTTCAGAATTTTAAAATAGCACCATGTAAGGTCATGTTAGATATGTTCTTTATCATGCCTAAAAAGAAAACTTCTTACTGTCAATGTTACATCTGCGAGTTGAACACATTTTCAATGCTTGCTATAATAATAATAGTCGACAATTCAAATTATTAGACAATTCAGATTATTAGATCTTTTGTTTTCTAATTGCATATTTAGAACATAAAATTGTAGCAAATTATGAACAATATAGTTAATATCTAACTAATTATGTATTTTTTTATGTATGTTGTATATAGAGTTGGTTCCTAAAAGTGAACCCTTGAAAGATTTGGAACATGGGAAATCAACTAACTGGCATTGTTCCTTCCCAAATTTTTCCTGTAGAATATTACCTTGCTGATCTATCTGATTATACATTTGATCTTAAGTAAGTTTTTCTGCTAATGATTGATAATGAATCTATATATTGATAATAAATATATATTTGGATAATGATTAATAATGAACTTATCTATTGAATAAATTATGTGAACAGTTAATTATTTTTTTAGTATAGCCAATTAATTAAAATTTTTAGTGAGTGTTCTTAAGAAATTATACAAAAATAAACTTTTTTTTCAATTGGAAAATGTAAAATGTTATCCTTAAATGAAATGTGGAACATCTTTAAGATTTTGTTTAAACTTTTTTAATATATTTTATGTTATGATTATCTGCATTGTATTATATATTAGGATGTATTGTGGTATTACACATATAGCAATATGTTACATTTTATATTTAAAAAAGCTTCAACTTTTTCTGAGGAAACTGTTTACATTTTTATTGAAACGTGCATTAAATGTTTTATGTTGTGGTTATCATTTTTATTGTGTATTCAGCATGTGTATTTGTACTTCTTAACTGGTATAGTATTTGTTGCTTAAAATAAAGAAAACTGCAAATTTGGGTTTAGATTATTTTAGAAAATGTATATACATTCCTTTTTCCAAAAGATTTTTAGTAAAGTGCAATTATTAATTTTTCTTTAAAATCTGCAAAGTTGATAAATTTACATATGTTGTTAACTATTGTCAGTAAGTGTGCAAAAAGCAAGCATACTACAGTAAGTGTAATATTGTCTTGTGTTTGATAGCAGTTAACGAATGAGTTATATTTTATAAAATCTGTGTACTCTGTATTTTGAGGTACATTTGTAAGTTTTGGATATTTGCCCATAAATGTCAATAGTACATCAATAGAAATTGTAACATTTAAAATATCAGATGTATTCACACTATTAAAAATTAATGTGCAATTCACCTTTATTATCTAAAAGGTGGACCTTTTTTTATTTCAATAGCAATAGCAAAACTGAGTCTCCCTTTTTCTACCTAAGGGATTCTGTATCATCAATACATTGATCTAGATATTCTAAATTAAGTAATCCATAGAATGAAGAGGCCACATAAAGACAAACACTATAATATATTTAAACATAGCATCAGTAATAAGTTACAAAATCAAGCTTAGCTCTGAGTAGATATTTTTCTGCAGTCTACACATGTGATTATTTTTTCATCTTCATGTATTCAAAAGTCTGAAGTTAATGGAATGGGGAAGACAAACGTACCTGATACATAGACAAGACATTTATTATAATGTACCATGAAACACACAGTTAATTATAAATATGTAACATGGATTACAGTCATGTTTGAGATCCATACAAACACATCTGTATCTCTATTTTCATCTACTCCATTTGGTCAGAGCTTCACTAAAATATATCATGTCATGTCACTGAGTACATACATATGCAGCTAATAAACCACAAATGTGGTGCCTGTGCCAGTGTATAACAAGTTTGTCCCAACATTCTTGTCTAAAAGGTGACATTAAGCAATAAGACCATTAAAGCAACATGTAAGATGATGTAATGTTATAAAAGTAACATCAAGACTTCCATATAATTTCTCTACTTGTTATTACAATGTATTATATACATGTAATGTAATATCTACAAGTCATATTTCATGAGCAGTGTCAGAGCATATCAGTTATCTCTCATTGGCAGAGTCTGATCAGCTAGAATTCAGATTCTTAGAAAATTCAAGGGAATATTGATCAATGGCTCTGTAGTTTCTCTGGTTTTATTTTCAGTCATGATAAATCATATGAACTAAAATTGTAGCAAAACACTAAATGGCCATGTCTAATTTATTCAAGAAATAGCTTTAAAGACTGAGCAAGAACGATAAAATGCTATTAAACTTTTAATTAGACAGAACATGCTGGCAACACAAATTATTCTAATTATTAGATAATACAAGAGACCATAGCCTATTTCAAATAAAAAATTTTGGTCAAATTTCAACAATTTTTATAATACTCTTTTCTGATACTTAAGGCAACATAAGGACAAAAAGAACAAAGGCCTTACGAATTATCTATTTAGTTAAATCTCAGTTTTAATCAAAGGCATTAAAAGATGATAGCTGGATGTCTGGTACCTTCTTCAAATTGTTGCCAAGCAGGGAGATTTAGCTGCAGTTATTGATAAGCATGATGTCATTACACACTCATAATATCTACACTTTCGTTTGATGTAACCACAGGTAAACTATGACAATGCAACACAAAAAATTGAAACAAGAGTATATCCTTCCAGAAAGGAATGTGATTTGAAATCTGTAGAATCACATTTGTGACTATGCTGTAATTCATTTACACCTGGTCGAATTACCATTTTTGACTAGGGAAAAGAACAACTGGATATGGTCAATGTAACAGTAATAGATTGGAACAGTTACCTGTGGAAAGTTTTTACTCATAGCATTCTAAACAGAGCTTCTAGTGAGCTCGGAGGACCTAACAAAATAGCAGAAATCAACAAAAGCCTTTTTATGAAGTATGAAAATAAAGGGGTTGAATACTTCTGTTGAGGCTTTTTGTTGGATTGTGCAGAGAGACTGACAAATGTTTTAGTGTAAAAGTTGTAGGCAGAAATGCAGCTCAGAATTTCGCAAAAACAATTGGTGTAACTTTGGCAGGATCCTTGCCAACTTTCATGGGTCAGTGGTAGCCAACTTTCATGGCCGATGATATAATATGTAAATACCTTATTTTTTTAATAAACTCATTATGTAAAAATACTATAGCTGTAAACATTCATGTCTTGTTTCTGATTTGAACTTGAATCTATTGGTATATTAAATACTGTTTCTTCTGGATCACTCTATAATTTGTAGCTGCTAGTTTTAAGTATAAAAAATGTAAAAATATGTATTATTGTTATTAACTTCATTATAATGTGTGTATTATACATGGAAATTAAAAATAAAAATAACTAATGAATGCAGATTATTTTGAATTTTCTCTTTGAAGTATCTTTCTTATTGCTTTGATGCGGTAAGGGCATTTACTTCATAAAATCTGAAGTGGTATACTGTTATATTAATGGCATTTTAATATCTATATGAGAAATCTTTCAAGTATTTTATGTACATTAAGTGTGACTTTCATGGTTAACGTTTTAAATTACATTTAACATCCATTTATTCACTAATATTGAGCTTTCCTATTTGTAAGTGCATAATTATTACCTTATTTGCTCCATATGGTGTTTGATTTGTACTATTTGAGAAATAACTTTTACAATAGTTAATATTTTGGTCCTTTGTGAAACTTCCATGTTAGAATGGTGAAAATATTCTCCTTATCCATGCAGGCAAATTATCCTTTTTGTATTTTAATGAATTAAATTCAACAGAAGAAATATATGACTCATACAACTCACAATTTTGACATTTTCTTATTATTTGTTTTACATGTTAATGAGTTATACAAATTTTAATTTGCTTATTTTTTCCTTTTTCAGTTTAGGTAGTACCCGCTTTTTTAAAGTTGCTAGAGCTAAACATAAGTAAGTATATTTCTGTGACTATTATTTTATAAAATATATGATTAAAACTAAATTGAATCTCAGTGATATAAAGTAAAACCCCAGTTATCTAAGTTTTAATTAACTAAGGTTCTATGTTATCGGAACCTAGTGCAATAAATAAAAAAAGTCATTAAAAGCCATTAAAATAGCTTTGCTCAAAAAGTAAACAATCTGTAAAAATGTTGCAATGTCTATGCAATACAATGACAAGAAAATGAGGCAGCACAATGAAATAGAAGGCTATGTATTATAGTACTATGTATATATATGTATATTCAAATATTCAAACATGCATATGTGTTATATTACTATGGGCCTGCTTTAATCCTGTATATTAATAAATTCCCTCTAGAATGTACAATAAGATTGTACATATTTTTTAATTTAAATTCTTTCAAGATCAAGAATAATTATGCCTAGAATACATGTTTTTCTGTTCTCCCTGACTATCCCTTCCTTCCACCATAAGCTCATTGATGACTTTGGGGAGCAATTGCAAACTTATTGGTGATTAACTTTTTACCAAGCTAATACGCAAAAGTCAGCAGCCATTTTGAAAATAGCAGCATACTAAAAATTCCAGACATGCGCAGTTGATCAGAAAAATTAAAGACAAGAAACTTCGGTAACAAAACATGTACCTTTTCTTGCGAAATTCTTTTTTGTGCTGTTGTTCTTCCCATGTATACAGCGATCTATTTCATTCAAAAAGCATGTGATAATTTCACAAACTTGGCGTCCATGCAATTCAGCTTTGCACGCCAACCAAAACAGACATGTTCTGCATGTATACTTGGATATTGCATAAATCTGGTAACATCATGGGTTGCCATACAACAATTTTGTTGACATACTGCTTGGTCTCATGAATCAGTGGGGTTGCAAATACAGTAAAAGCTGTGTAGAGTTTAGTATGCTTAACAATCATCCAAACAAATTATCGCCAAGTCTGAAATAACTATTGAAACTTGGGAAGGGTGTAAAAGACCCTTTATTAAAACTAACTAAGAACAGAAGTCATACTTTGTGCTTAGTGAAATAACTTAAGGTAAAGTTAAGGCATATGTAAAATTTAAATTCATATAAACTAGTAGCTGAAGGCTACACAATCAGTTTAATGCAAAATTGGCTCAAAACTTAACCAACATGGAATTAAAAAATCAGCGATCATAATGCTAGGCTGAAGACGACAACTCTTATCTAAGATAGTAACCTAGTAACATGGCCATGAGAGCCAGAACACTCTTTGTCTTACAATCTAAAAAACCGTGCAAACTAAAATTGCATTCTGGCAGGAAAACGGAAAGAAAAAGATACGAAACGTAAAATAACTGGTTAATTAACATAAAGGAACTTCACAGCTTGACTATTAAACATTCAACTGAGCAGAATGCTCAAGTAACTGGAATATTTTAGAATTTTTGAAAAAAATTTTCTTTCCCCAAAAATTAAATAAATGAGAGATTTATAACACCATTATAGAGCTTGTTATTAGTACATATATATGTTATCGCAGAACAGCACCAAAAATGGATAAGCATGATGTCACAACACAGTCATAAATTCGTCTTGGTTTTATGTAACCCCAATTAATTCTCAATAAGCTAGTTTAAATTTTGTAAAGATGGAAGTTCCGCTTTTTTCATTGTTTTTTGAAAAAAGTTAATATATGGGGCCTGCTGTATGGGATAGCATGCAATAGGATAGTTTTTAAGATACAAGATCCTGGCCTCAAGAAAGGCACAATGTGCGACTTTATTTGAAAACATATAACTGTGGCAAATGATTTATGTTTTTATATGCTACATCTGTAATTTACATCCATTTAAGTAAAGAACAATCTGGTCCATTAAACTTTTGCTTGAATGCCTGGCATATGTTTGGCCACATCACTGCTACCTTTCATGTTTGGCAGGATTTTGTAATTGGATAAGATGGTTCGCTTTCATGTTTAAGGCCTGCAAATAGTCTACTTTTATGTCTGAAATTCATTTCACTCCCCCAAAATCTTATATAACTTTAAATGTAGACTTTTTATATTTGAATTGGTAATTAAAAAGAATTACGCATTTAGTGAGCTTTCCATGTAGTCGAGCTTTTACTGCAATCACAAAATACAATTTTTTCTTTAAATGTCCATATCTTTTTTTTAACTTTTTCTACTTCACATACTTTTATTTATTTAATTCATTTCAGAGAAGGATTAACAGTTGTAAAAGTATTTGCCATACGAGATCCGTCACTGCCATTAAAAGCTCACCGGGATAGACTGGATGGTAATAATTTTGATTTTATAAACAAGTTGGTGAAACCAAAGGTAGATTTATGAGTTTTGACAAATACCAATTTTGAGGGCCTCCAAATCATTAACTTTTCAAAAAAATAATCAACATACCTTGTATCTCAGTTTAAGGAACTCCTCAAAATTCACACGAGCTGAGCCATTATGTAATAAATCTGCCTTTGGTTGATAAAGGAAGAAAAAAATTAAATTAAAATGTAAAAATATGTGTTTTTTGAATAATTTATTCATTTTATTTTATTTTATTTTTCAGAGATAAAAAAGTTGCTTGAAAAAGTTCCTAATACTGTGCCATTTCAAAAATGTATGGTATGTAGATTAATGACTTAGAAATATATTGCTATTCTAAAGTAATGTTTTTGTCATACTGTTCAATTATATTTGAGGAATAAAAATCAATTTTTAATTAAGTTCCTTCATCATAATAAATATTTATACTTGGAAAGGATAAGCTGTTTCAGTTTAGACTAAATTTGGTACTTTCTTTTAACAGTGATGCAATTTTGTGCCAAACATAAGCAATGACACAAAATCTAACTAGATGGTGGTGACTGTTATGATATTTTAAGCCTTATAAAAGTGAGCTTGTAATAATAGTTATGTATTATATAATATATAGTTATGAAAGAAATGCCCAGATGCGGTAAGATAGCTTCCCGGCAAAGCAAGTTTATAGTTGCCAGAAAGTGGCAAGGAAAGGCAGAGTTACCAGATGTGGCATGGAATTGCCCATTTGGCAACAAAATTGCCAATATGCCATAGATGAAGCGAGAACATTCTGGACCGAATTCTTACCAGTTTGCCTTGGAATGCTCTCGAGGACAGGTCAGAAGCTATATAAACTGTAGTACACAGAGTAGTAGTGCATCATGAGTTTTATCATGGAGAATATCTAGAGTACATTGAAGCTCCGAGAGTGATCGACCGAGTCAGAAGTTGTAGTTTAGTGCTTTGCCATGAAGCTGTCTTAAATCTGAATCAACTATCATAGCCTGATAGTTGGCTGTATTTCCGATTGTTTCAGTGTGTTTAATGTAGTGTTTTCAATGACTGTTAATATGTTTTTGGAAATGTCCTGAATAATACTGGCTAATAAATTGTATTTTGATTCTTCATCAAGTGTTGTCATCAGTCACTTCAAATCCATGAACTCATAGAAAGCAAAAGTATGTAGTGTTTAATGAGTTTAGTGCTGAAGCTGTGCTCTATGCCAGACTTGGGCAATTTTCTGATGATTTTTTAAGTAAAACAGATTGGTGTATACATAGGAAGAACTGTTATTTTCTCAATATACACAACGATTTGTTTTCCTTAAAAACACACACACACTCAGAGAATTGCACAAATTCGCCATTGCATGCATTAAACATTGGATAGCTATTCTTGATGTGAAATAAACAGGCTACCACATCTGGTGCTTTAGCACTCATTTGTCAACTTGAGCCCTGTTACTATTTTATGCATTTTAAGATTTTATAGAATAATGTTCCTGTTGTTATACAAAACATAAATGTTATTCAAGGTAATTATTTTTGGATCTATTAGAGATGTTTTAAAAAGAATAAAATGATTGTTACTTTAATTGCAAGTGTAGAGAAATAAAATATATGATCAATAGGTATGGATGTTTGCATGTGAATGCAGTCATCATGTAATCCTCAACCATTCCTTACTTACATATTAGCTGACCCATTTGCTTTTCTTTGGCAGCTCAGTTTTGACAGTGGATTTCTGAACTGTCATTTTTTTTCTATATTTTTCTCCCTCTGTCTCAATTCGTATTCATGTTAGATAATTATTTAAATCTTTTATAGTTTTATCTTTTATTTCTAGTTCTTTTTAGCAGAATTGTAATTATTTCTTATCAGCAAAAAATGTGGCTGTTATATATGGTATGACTTTCTTTATTTGAATTGTTGAATAGATTTATAGCACATATTCTCACACTTTATCTGTATTTATTGATGTTGAACTTCTATAAGATGTTATTTTTGTTGATGTAGGACTTTGTATGATGCCAGTGTGTTGTTAAATATTTGGCAGTATGCTGTAATCTTGAAAAAAAATTGATTTCATTATTGTATAATTCCTAAGCCTGCAACTACAAGATAAATTGCAAAATTAGATGAAACTGTATGTTACCTGCAGCAGTTTCCCACAAATATTGGAGTGAAATTGAACAATAATGTAGACATCAAAACTTGAACAAATGCAACTAACTGTCTGCATTGGTAAAAAGGTACTTAGATATTAGTATGACTGTCTTGGCACAACTTAGTGATTTTTTGTAAAAGGAAAAGAATGACGATTCATAAACTGAAAAAAAAAATTTATATCTGTATATATATATATATAAAACTATGTAATTATTTTATATTTTAATTAGGTATTTATCTGTAAAATCCGATTATAAACCTACTTATAAGCATGTTTTCTTTCTTCTATGTTGATGGAAGTTGTCGCAATTGCTTTAAAAATTTATTCAAAGTAATTTTTTTTCAACAATTTCGTGATAATTTACTGTATCAAATATGATGTCATGTATTTAAATCTACACCCAAGAGCTTAATGGACAGAGTAATAAAGCATAAAACTCATATCACACACTTAAAAAATTTCAATAAAGATGTAACTTTTCCATTTAACTACTGTAGGGTTTATTAGATTCATAGAAACTAGTTTCAGGTATTGAGTTACTATGCTGTGACAATGACATGGCAGTGACAGTGATGAAAAACTAGATATAGAGAGTTAGTTGGCAATTACCACTTAAGAAAGACATCCAGATGTTTATTCTCAATCATAGACTCACCAGTTCTGCTGTGCGTTATTATGGACCTTAAGCTGAATATATTTGCAAGTGAAGAACATGCATCTGTGAGAAATAATAATATTTGTGTTATCTGTTACCTGAATTTCCTTCAAGTTCATATCATTATGTTAGCCTCCATTTGTTCAAGCTTCTGATAGCAGATTAGTATCATTGGTAGAATGTTACAGATGAAGTCCTTCAGCCTGAATTTTGGTACTCTTTCCACTTTTTTAATATGTGTTATTAATTCTGCTCACAGTTTTTAAAATTATTTATGAGAAGTGTCTTTAAGACAATACCATAATGTTTTTTTTTAACTCAGTATTGACTTTTGCTATTCTTACATTTTATTGTTCTTGACATCTGAGGCGATGCTGTGCCAGAAAAGTAACAATACAGGGACAAGTTGATTTTCCATTTTGGCGGTACAGGTGATAAAGTCACCAAAAATGATACAACCGACAACAAACAGTATATCCCAGCTGGTAACCTTGCCACATTTTCAAAACAAGTCGTTGCCCTCCCCACCCCTTTTTTTTTTTCATCAATAATGTCTTTTCTGTATAATATTTCAGAAATGGAAGAAAAACCAATGAAAATTTGAGATTTGCCCAGAACAGAGGAAGAATCTGTCAAATTCTTTCAAGTGAAAGGCATTTTGCCTAAGGTTTGTTACTTATGATAATAATCCTGAAATGAAATTGTATTTTGGAGACAAAATGCAGTGGCGCTGCAACCTTTCAATTCATTGCAGTAAAAGAAATATCCCCAAGGGCACATGGTTTGAGTCATTGAAATTGAGTTTCTTGAAGTGTGTGAGGTTTATTTATGGTTGAAGCAAAGAATTAACTTCAATTAAATGGTTTGGAAATCAGTCACGGAACAATTGTGGACTGGAATAACTACATGCACGAGGTTTTGTGGATTCTTTGCTTAAACGTCAACAATGGAAAACTGGAGGATCTGGTGTGGTGGCTAAAGTGGATGATTGCCAAAGTATATTCACGAAGTGCAAAAACAATGTGGGATGGATTCTACCACAACAGTGGATCTTTGGTGGAGTTTGCCATGAAACAAACGAATGTTTCCTTGTGAAGCTGCCAAACTGATCCATGAGCATTATATCAGAAGCAGTTAAGGAAAATATCAAAAAAGGAACTATAATATATTTGCATTCGTGAAAATCATACTGTACTGAAAAACTGAAAGAGGAAAGTTTTGAGCATTTCAAAGTGAGTTATAAATATAATTTTCTCAATCCGGAAACTGGGACACGCACATAAAAAGTAGAAAGGGTAGCGCCAAATGCTGAAATAAGAAACACAGAGGAATGGCATGTCATCATCTGAAAAGTTATCTCGTGGAATTTATGCAAAAATTAAACAATATTAAAATGTTTATGCCTCTAAAGTAAAAAATTCTTAGAACTAACATTTTTTAATGTGTATACTGTGTGTTGTCACCATTAAAGCCTGCTTGGCAAGATTTGTGCCAGCGAAATGGAAAAGTACTGAGATTTCTTGGTGGTCAGGTGAAAACTGTATAGGACTGGAAAGAGTATCTGCTCTCAGTTGTTATTTCAGAGTTGACTATGAAGTATTGAGATATCTCTGTGTTAGCTATGCCTTTTAGATGCACTTTTCACTGTGTTGTGTTCAACATTCTTAGTAGTTTGAAGTGATTGTGCTCTCTGATACTTCTAAGAGGTGTAAGAGCTTTTTGTGGTAAGTTCCAGAACTGTGAAGTGTTTCTTTTGGTAATAAATTTTGTGAAGCTGACATTAATTCTGTGTGCATTCAAATTATTACAAACCTGTACACATGCAACAATATAGGTGTTTCATAACTTTTGCTCCATCTTTTTTTTTAACTAATCTCTTGCCTATTTTTATTATAATTATCATCAATATCATTATTACTTCTGTGATGTGTATACTCAGGTACTGCACTTACATGCTTACATTCACTTAGAATTTTCTTTATGCTGAATAAATGTGTGAACCAAAGTAGTGTGCTCCCTATGGGAATAATATGTATTTAGTCGTAAAAAGTATCACAGACTTTAAAAAAGAAACAGGTATAAAGTTCAAATCATGAGAAAATCTACCTGCTAAATTAGTTTATAGACCTATAAGAATAATTATGACCAGAACATGTTATATTAAAGAAACTGATGTACTCTGTAGTATATTTTGATGACTTTTCTGAAATAAGTACCATATTCTTTAAAATCAAAAAAATATCCTGATTTGTGTTACTGCGAGATATGTAAGTACTAATGGTGAGAGGCAAGGGGAGAAGAATATAGTTACAAAAAAAAGGGGGGGGAGGCAAAAAGCAAGTCAGGAATATGTTCTTTTTGACAAAGGGATAAGTGACTTTCAGTAGTTCTGGTGGAAATTTTGCTTTTCATATAATGTAGTTTAAGCATGTTTTTATTAGAAATTTTGGTGTTTAAAATTTAGTTGTTTGCATAGTGATCAATTTATCAAGAGTATGATAGAATTTTTCATTTAATATGCAGTCTTATCTTAAACTGAGCTGTTATTGTTAATAATAATCACATGATGTAGTTATTTCTCTTTTGCATGTATCTTATATTCATTTTGATTGCAATTTCTGTATAAATATTGCCTCATCAGTAACAGAGACAGTCATGTAATTCATTTACAGCTCATAAGATATTAATGCCACTAAAAACATCATAAAAGTAACAGCAAGTTATTTAAGTTTTTTACTCTTTTAAGATTTGAGTTGATCGCTATTGATAAAATGGTTATAATTATTTTTTTAACCAACATGAGTTTGAATAATAGATAAAATAATTCTATTATAAACTTTTCAGGTATTTCAGAATTCACATTAATGCTATTATTGTGCATATTTTAATTGTTTACACCTTAAAGCTTGCATTTCTCATTTTAGTTAACTGACAAAGCTGGAATTCTAGTGCGCCAGTATGCCAAAGATAACTTATATGACCGAATAAGTACTCGACCATTTCTAAATAGCATTGAAAAACGGTGGATTGCATTTCAGTTGCTACAGTGCTTAAGCCAGTGTCATGAGCTTGGAGTAAGAGTTTCAGATAATTTTTTCATTTATATATTTTGACACACTTGTATTTTATCTGTATTGCTGCGACTCATTTTTATGTAAGTTGTCATTTAGATTTTGATAGCATAACAGAGAATATGATTACAGAGCTATGGAGTACAGCAGAAGATTAACTTAAATTTGTGTAATAATTTAGATGTTGTTTACATCAGATGCAATTGTAGCATGTTCAACCATTTTTATTCTTGATAAAAAAATTTTTGATTGCTAAATTTACCCCCCCCCCCCAAAAAGTACACCTTTCTTTAAATAGTTACATCAGTACTTTTTACATTTTGTTATAAATTTCAGTGGAAGAAAGTAAGGGCAACAGCAAGCTCATAATCCAGATAAGCAGAAATGGAACACAATGTTGTATTTTAATGTATTTTAATAATTAGGCTATGACTGATCTAGTTTTGGTTTGATATGAGTTTGGAAATTGGAATGTTATGATCAATGGAAGTTAAATAAGTGCCTACTTTATTAATGTAACATAGAAATCATGTGAGAAGGATTGGTTAATTTTGAAATGATACAGTTTAAAAAGTTTTTTTTTAATAAGCAATTACTATTTTTAGGAAAATAAAATAATCAAATTGGAAAAGAGAGTTAACAGGCTATTGCAAATTAAGTTAGCATTTTATCTTACCTGTTTTTTTAATCTTCCATATACATGTGTAAATTATTGATTTAATACAATTTTCAGAATGACTGAATTCAGAGATTAAAGGAATTGCAAGAGTGATGTTAAATTATGGGCAATTTAAACAGACTATCATTTTAACTTGATTAAAAGTTAAATTTTGTATGCTGAAAATAAACCAACAGTAGTCAACAAAAAGTCTAATTGTTACTTTTTTGAAAGCCAACTATTTTTCCATAGCTTCCCCCCCCCCATACTGAAGCTGAAGTCATGTAACTTAATTATCAAGCTTTACAAGGTTTTTTTTTTTTTATTTTATTTTTTACTTAGCTACTTTACTAAGTATCCCTAAAAGATATCTATAAAGCATAAAATAAATAATGCTAGATTTGTGTGCTAAAAGTGTTTTGTGATTCTTTAAGGCAGTTTTCTCTTAGGTATAAACTAGTAAAACTCATTAATTATATCTGGTTTTTGAGAGGAGGAGGAAAAATGTATAGCCTTTTTAAATGTGTAACTAGAATTTGCGTTATGTAATTTATGATCATACTTACCAAACTTTTAGTATGCTGTTGAAATGTGAGAGGTGAAAAATCAAACAGTTTTTAACCCCCGTTTTGGGGATGTGCTTCTTGGTAAGTTTTAGTTGTATTAGTTCTTTTTAATTATGTAAAAACATATTTTTAATCTTGTCATTAAATTGTAGGTGTAGTAAATATAGAATTACCCCACTGTTTTTTTTATTTTACTTGTAAGGATCCATTTCTTAAGCATAGTTTATGTGGTAAAATGTTTATTGCTACTGTTTGCAAATTTTTAAACCTTTATGTATCAATGAAAATTTATATTTCATTAAAAAATTTGCAGGTTTACCATGGTGATATCAAATTGGAAAATATCATGGTGACTAGTTGGAATTGGGTGCTTCTTACAGATTTTGCAAGTTTTAAACCAACAAATTTAGCAGAGGTATGTATTTTATGTTTGATACTAATTAACTGTATTTAATTTTTTTTAATTGCTGTCTGAGTGTTTTGTTATGCTGCAAGCACTTGGTTACATAAAGCATTAAAATTGGCAGCTGGTCTTCTTGCAACTAACCAGCCAGTAATGTCCCAGATGACAAGTCTATGGAGACTATAGGATAGGCTATGACAGCATATCAGTCTACACAATAGAAGCTCACCAGCAGCTGAGCATAAAAGTTGCTAAACAGTGGTAGTTTGACCTGGGTTCAATTTCATGTGAACAGGCTGGCTGCATGGATGTTTTTGTGGTTTTCCCATGTGTAATGTGGATACAAGTCAGTTTCCTTAAAAAGTCCTTCATGAATTCATACCTTAGGCAGATAGCCCTTGCATGCTTTGGTTTAACCTGAATCTAATAATGTTTCGGCTTAATCATGTTGAAAAATGGTTGTAGGAAGTATACTAGCTAAAAAAGCTGTAGGTGCTCGCTTACCATACATTAAGGCAGCTTGGGATCTGTGAAGTATTTGTCACTGGTCATCTGGCTCATGATGTAGTGTCATTGAAGTGCCTTCTGGTGTTTATATATCCTGTGCTGGACTTCCTCTGGTTAGCATAAGATGTTCAAACTCATGCACAGTATAGGAAGACCGGAAAAAGTCAGGGAAATTGAAAATGGCCCAAAAAAGTCAGGGAATTTAAATATTTTAGTCAAAATCTGGGAATTTCATACAACGATCCCCAAAAAGAGCGATTTTCATGTCAACGTTGGAAGCGATCACTTTCTTGGTGAATTGTGTATCGCATGAGCATCATTTGAGCAGCTGGCATAAAGCCAATTTTTGTAGCACTAATCAAATTGTCTTTCAGAAATGCAAAGCAAGTATCCAGCATCTTTGTTTCCAGTAACCTCCTGAATATGTTACGATATACCAGATCTGCTCATGGTGCATATCTTTGAGCATTCGAAGGCAAAAAACAGTATGATAGTAAACATACAAAAGTACTTTTGGACAAAAGGAAAGCACAGATAAAAATTTTGAAATAAAAAAAGAAAAGCAGAGATGTTTCTTCAGTTGATTTACAATAGCAGAATTAAAACAAGAAATCTAGTTTTGTGCTGATTTTTCATTAGTATTTTTTCTGTTAATGTTTTGTTTAAATATGCTAAATGTCCTTTTGTTTTCTCTTAAATTCTAATAAAAAATTACATTTAATTTGTGTTATATATGCTTATGTTAAATGTTTTCATCAAAAGTCTGTTGACTTCTTAAAAAAAAAGTGTGTCTTTGACTTTTCAGAATTTAGCTAGTGTTGTAATATTACTGAGGTGTTTGCTTGGCAATAGATATAACTATCCCCCCCATTGCCATTTTGTGAGCAATAACTTCCATTTTAGAATTTATCTACAATACTTTTTAAAGCAATAAATGTATCATTCATGACATAATTTTATCTCAATTAATGGTGGAGAAAATCCAATATTTAAAAGTTCTTACATTGCATTGAAAAATTCAAAGAATTTTGTTTGTTACTTAGATAGATGGAATGTATTGTATTTAATTTCTTTTGCAAATGGAAGTTATTGAGGAAACCAATTCCTATGATAGTCATAATAACTTTGGATATTATACACACACACACACACATATATATATATATATATATGTCATATGTAATTAACAATTTTTTGTGTTTTTACGTGGTACCATAGTTAGTTTACCTTTAGTACAGCCAACATGCACTATGAGGATAGACTGGAATTTTCTTAAAACACACCTGGAAAAGTCAGGGAATTTCATTCTTCTGTTTGAGTGTCAACCCTGATAAACACTTACTGTTTGCTTTTGTGATGACTTTCCAGATGTCACTTGATTTTAGATGCTACCTATAAATCAGAATTCGACTGCATGTTTAATATAGTATTTTACAAATAAAATTTCACATGCATAATGCTATATACTAGCATTATATATAGAAGAATCTGTGATCTTTAAATGTTATTCAGCCTTGTGGGCATTAAGATTTGTGGCATTGCATACTAGCATTCTATATAGAAGAATCTGTGATCTTTAAATGTTATTCAGCCTTATGGGCATTAAGATTTGTGGCATTGCATATTCATAAGTTAAATTCATCTCTTAGAAAATAAAATTAATGCAAGAAAAAGTAAGAAGCAGTAAAAGAAAAAAGTAGAAGATTGATGTGGATATTTAAGTATGTAATATTGTGATCTCTTAATCCAGATATTTTATGTAGTGCTACCACATAAAATATTTGGAGATAATCTTATTCTGAAGCTCATAACCTCCAAACGTTCCTTCCATGAGTGTTTGAAACAGTATTCTGTCGGTTGATAGCAAATTACTAGAAAATGTTGCATTGCATAGTTAGTTATGCTTAACCCATAAAATATAATATTTTTCAGCTCACTCAAAATGTCATTTTAGAGCACATTTTTTTGTAGTCCAATATTTGTTAGAAATGAGCTAGGTGTTCATGAAATCATAAATATTTTGAAATATGTAGCAAAAGCAAATAATCCAACCTTACTAATTTTAAGTTGCAGATGTAATTTAGATTAATTTCATAGATGGTAGTAAGACTGATTTTTGCACTAATATAGCCTTACCCCAATTTCGATATTTTTCATTTAATTTGAGTACAGAATTTTTGCAGAGCTCTAAAATACCCCTTTCTGATCTTAATACAAATAGTTGTAGTGTGCAGTGAGTTTACACTCATGAATTAATTATATGTAAATATTTGCATTTTGTTTGTCTAATTCGTTTGTTTTTGCCTTTCTTAGACCTTTTTAAGTTTTCTTTACCATTATTTAGCATTTGTATATAATTTTTGGTCTAATTTCAGTATGAATACAGGTAGGGAAAAGATCTGAACATTTGAGAACTATTAGAATTTTGTTTTAAAATGAAGTTTTGGTACTAAAAAGCGGTTTTGAGTCTCAAATAACTCAAAGGAACAAAACATGTATTTGGAACTCATTAATCAACTTGGTTTAAGGCTTCAAAACACTTTTCCGTGTACAAGTTCTGTTTGAAGCATTAAACAAAGGAGATTAATAAAAAATTGTTTTGTTATGTATAATGTTCTGTAATTTTTTTAAAAAAATTCTCTTTTCTCATTTTAATTTTCATTCAAAGATTCCATTTTTTAAAGTTTCATTAATTTGCATTTATTCAGTTTGATAACTTTTACCTGGAGAAGAAAGGTTAGACCTTCATATCGCAAGAACAGAATTTTACTAATTTTTGCTCTGACCTTTTCTTTTAGATTTTGATAAGTATTTGTATTGAAATAAGGCCCATTGTTCATAAATTCATAAACATGTTTTCACATAATTTTATTTCTGTTATGTACCTTATTATGTACCACATTAACATACTTAAATTTGCTGTGATACGTAATTTACCTTTTTGTAGTAATCATTAGAGGTGCATCTCATATTCATTAAAAAATTTTCAGCATGCATCTATTGCCAATTTTGATCAGATGGTCAGTTAATAATTTTCTGGCTGGTGAACAGATTGGTTATGCCATTGAAAAGAGATATGGTATTTTACAGTTATCAACTATACAAGACTTGAACATTGCCACTCTGTCACCACTGTCTGCATCGAAGCATTGGCATGTAACCATTGTTTGTCCAAAATTGTGAAATTTTTAGATTGAATACTGTGAGATATTCATGAACACAAAATGCATTGATATATGGTGACTTTTTTGAAAATGAAGTATGGTGTCTTTCTGCTGTCTGTATTCTATTTTGTTCAATAAGTGATTTTTGATATTTTGTGACTATTACAACATTTTTTTTATATAGTTTTTAGTGGTGTTATTTATAGGTATCATATGCTAAGCTGTTCTAATTTTTTGTGTGAAAGGAGACAAGAAGCATATTTTGATCTGCTATTTTTTTATATTTTGTAAAGACGAGAGGCTGTTTATTGTAGTTGCAAATCTAAGATTTTTAGAAAACTATAATTTTCATTAAGAACTGCTAAATAAATGATGAGGAAGTGTAAAATTTGTATTTCTTACTTTATACATGAATCATGTTATTTTATTCAGTGATATTTGGTTCGCCACCCAGATGGTATAGTGGTTAGGGGAGCTGACGACTGTGATGCCGAAGGGCGCGGGTTCGAATTACGGAGAAGACATGAATGTAAATTGTCTGTCCTTTCATAGTATGTAACGGTGGCCACCTATTAGGTGCCTCTGCAATAAATGGCTACCACTTCCGGCTTTAGGAGTGGGCAATGCCGAAAAGGCAAGTGCCCATCATAAAAAAAAAGGTTTAATAATAAAAATTCATATTATCAATTTTACCACCATGATGATCAACAATTTATGCAAGAAAATCAGATTTCTTTTATGTAAGCAATAATTAAAATGAGAGTAATGGTGAATTCTTTTATTAGTCTCTGCATTCATTTCTGAAATTCAGAAAGCGTGTTAATTCTTATGTGTAAATGATGGCGTTTCATAAATATTAATTACCTCTACCTTTTTCTTTTAATGTTTGTGTCATCGTAAACATAATTATGTATTTTATGTTTATTAGAATAGAAACTATATAAAATTAGTTAACCCTCTAAGGGTTATGGATGCAAAATTCCCTATAGAAGGACGGCTTTCTAATTTCTTCACAAAAATTTCTGTCAGCTCCTGATGTATCTAATTTTAAATTCAATATATGCTGAAAGAAAAGGAATGAGTGACCAAAGTGAGATGGTCATTTTGGAATTGTAATCAAGAAAGTATCATTTATTCATTATATTTTGGAGAACTTTGAAATTTTAAGACCAAACCAATTGCCTATGAGCATTAACTCATAGGAAATTAAAGCAATAAAAAGATTAAAAAAGATAATTAAAACAATGAAAGCCCAAAAATCTATAATGATATAATAATTAAAGCAATCAAAGCTGTAAAAAGATATAACAATCTCTCTGCCTAAAAAAAGTAAAGGGAGGGAGAAAAGACTGAACAGGAATGGAAAGATCACTAGAATATTAGAATCATCATATACTTTGCATGTGTGCAGCCAAAACCTATTTTTAAAATTACCTAATTTGTAACCTTTTGGTTCTCCAAGTGAAAAATAGGACATTGAAGTGCTTAAACACTAGAAAGTTTCACAAAAGGTAACACTGAGAAAAGAACAAGATTTTATTCTTTGAAAAACAATTCAGATTTGCACAGCATACTGTGGAGAGAAATATAATAAGAAAATAGAGGTTCTGCTATTCTTTCATATCATACTGAAATGTATCAGCTAAGTGTATTTTGGAAATTGTAAGGTTTTCCTTTAAAATGGCCGAGGGAATAAGATCACTGAATGCTGGTAGTTTGATACCAGTTCAGATGCTAGTGAGCAAGTTGGTTATACAGGATGTTTGTGATTTTGCATGTCTAATGTAAATGCAATCTAATCAGTCTAATTTTTCCGCATATCTAATGTAAACACAATCCAGCTGGCCATAGAAAGTTTTTTACAAGGCATCTTTTCTTTAGGTAAGGTAATATTTTAACCTAAATGTTTGTGTGTTTTACGTTAATAAAATAATCACCCAGACCTATGAAGAAAAGTAATAACAGAATAAACATACGCACTGAGAGTAATGTAATATTAAGCTACTGAATAGTAGCTGGAAAATAAACATGGATAAATAACTGAGGAAAAGTAAAGATGATATCTGGAGTAACATATTTTCACCTGACCGTTTAAAATTGTTCAACTGCAATAACAGATAATATTCAAGGTGAAAAAAAATTGTTAAGGAAAACAAAATTGGATTTCATAATTTTTTCATATGCTTTAGTAAATCCAAAGCCTCCAATAAATACTCACAATTTCAATAAAGTTCATATGTATCAAGTTTTTAAGCATTATTTCTTTTATACACTAGAAATAATTTCATGATTGTTTTAGGATAATCCTGCTGATTTTTCATATTTCTTTGATACTTCAAGACGAAGAACATGCTATGTAGCTCCTGAAAGGTTTATTAAAACTATGAGTTCATCTAATGTCTTTTCAAGTGCAGTAACTGTTTCTTCTTCAACCAGCAGTTCAATTGCTCCAGCCTCACCATCTTTAATAATTCATGCAGATGAAATTAAAACTGGTGACCTCACAGCTGCCATGGACATATTTTCTTTAGGGTAATTATGTCTTGTTTTCTTATTTAATTTTCAGAAAGAAAAGAATTACAAATTTTGTTAGTTATTTTTAATTTCCTTAGTCCAAAGGGGCTTTGTCCCTGAAGGACTATTGTTTTTGTTTTGTGATTTTGCACTGGAAACATTAAAAATCTGAATCACCTTTCAGACTGTTGCCAAAAAATATTGCAGCCCTGTATTATATTTAAAAAATTAAATAATGAAGAATCTGCATAAATGTATGTATATTTCTCCAAATGTGATAAAACAATGGTACCTAGAGCCATCCAATTTTGAATAACATACGTTTCCACCCGAATATGCGCATCTGGAAGCCCGAGTTTGAATTTGTTTTATTATCTATTTCATATTTTGTAAAACTTTAATGAATTTTTGATGAACAAACTCAAATGATTTAAAAGCGAGCAATGGCAACACTCTACTGGGGAGAAAATAAACCTTTTTATCTAAAGCGTGCGAAACTGTGTATCAGAAATTCTAAAGATATTCTCATTTTAGAATTATTTTGCTATATTGCTGTTGAACTGAATTTTATTGTTTAAGTGCAAAGAACATGAAATTTAATAAATAAAGGTAACACACAAAATGTTAAAAAAAAAAAAAAAACGCC
>KK112767.1:320107-350145 GCA_000611955.2 Stegodyphus mimosarum
TTTTTTTTTTTTTTTTTTTTTAAGGTGTGCTCTGACGGAACTGTTTACAGAAGGTTCTGCTCCATTTGATTTCTCACAGTTGTTGAGGTACAGAATAGGAGATTTTGATCCAAGTAAAACATTAGAAAAAATTGAGGATTCAAATATTAAGGTAACTAGCTATGATGAGATGTAATAATATTCTTACAACTTTTTATTTTGTACTTTTATTAAAATCTTTTATGTGGAAATTTTTATTTTCAATTTTTGTGACATATTTTTCTTGTTTTTATGAGCATTATAATAATGCCTTAAATATTTATTATAATCTGCTTTTTTAAAAACTAAATGAACTAAAGAGTGTAGGTAATTGTTTGCAAATGATTGGCTTGTTTCTCTTTCTATATGAAATTATGGAACAAATAATCATTATCTTGCCATGGTCGACTTTGGAATTTTGATGATCTTTTACAGTATCGCTATCGCTTGCAGGACGCGGTGGGAGGAGGGAAACAACCCTTATGGTAGAATTTTATTTACAAAAAAATTGTAATTAGAGTAAAACAAATACTGTTAAAAAATTCAAATACGCCATAATCAGGATATGTTCATGTTGGTCGTATGACTGAGATGTATAACTGTTTCATTTGCAAATAAAAATTTAGAAGTGAAATTGACATTCTCTAAGCTCACTTTCCTGATCAGTCTGTTTATCTCAACAATATTCATATGTTACTTTTTTATTTCTAAATTAAAGCTGCTCGAAGTAATAGGACTATATTCTGCAGCGGATGTTCGAGCTTTCTAGCATATCCAGTGCAGCGCGATAGGTGTTATAGTCATGCGTCTATACGCGCATTTATGTAGAATCATTAGATTTTTTTGAAGTAGGAGACGGGAAAAATGTGCCGGGACTTGAAAACCTAAACCTCTCGATTACGCGTCGAGTAGGTTTTCAATTACACCACCAAGTCATTCGGAAAGGAGGAAGAATATATCTTATCCATGAGAAAATCACAGAGACAATATCCACGAGACAACACAGAGGTGAGAAAATCGTGTGTGCTGTCCCCGCAAGTCACTGTTTCCAGACTTTTATGACGTGCCAGACGACATGGTCTGACATCTCAGACGCAATAATTCGTTCCAGTTGAGAGTGCAAGAGACAAATTCATGCAGTGCTCTTCATGCAGTGCTATAGAACTCTCTTAATCATGTAATTGAATTTTCAAGGTAAAATTTTTTTTAAAAAAAGTCTAATCATGTTTTTGTTTGTATGCAATTTCTATTGTTTTCTCCTCTTTACATATTTGTATGTTTCGCTAACATACAATATGCACATTTCTAGAAAGAGGAAGTGCATTATTATGGATACCTAAGTAATGATTTTGTATGTATGTAAAATAAATTAATCAGGCATCTCATTCTGTGTGCAAGACAGTATCTTATTTCAGTGCAGTGTCCTGCATTTTGCATGTATTTTCAGTTTTTGTGCATATAATTGATATGAATTTTATAATATGGTCCTGAAAATTCTCTAAATGTAAGTTCGAGAAATATGCAAAGTTCTGCTCAAAAAAAGACTGATTTATGAAGAATTTCTGAATTTCTGTTATGGTTACCAAGTTTTAAGTACTGTATTTTGAATATAATGTATCAAGAAAATGCTTGCAGGTATTTAATCCAAAACATATCACTACTTGTTGAACTTTTACTAGAGTAAACATTGGAAGTTATTTTTTCTTGCTAGTAAATTTAACCCTACATCTGTAACTGTGCAGGATACTTCTGTATTTCAGTATGTATCATCCTGCTTCAAGATATATCCTAGAAAGTGTTCTGCATTCTATGAACATGGTTGACTTGAATTTTGATAGTGTTGCTGGAAGATATTTTCATCATGCTATTTAAATATGTAGTTTATGTAAAAGAACTTGCAAGATTTGTGAAAGAATCTCTGGATTTCTATTCTAGCCATGTTTCATACCTGGAAAATGGACAGCTAAATTAAGTCATCTAAGAAATTTTAAATCAGTCAACTTTTGAATGTACTGTAGAATGTAAACATATGGAGGAAAAATTAACTCAAAGGAAATATGGTAATTACGTATTAATGCAACCACTTAGTAGAAGTCGCCGAATTTTAAGAATGTGCCAAACTGTGGCAACCATGCGTATAACCATTTTGCCAGGAACCATGCTGATAACAATCCTTCAGTCAAGCAATGCTGCCATTTTCGTATGCGTTCTTTATTATTGTATTCCAAGTTCCAACGGTTTTTGTAAACAAATCGTGATATCTTTTTGCCTTAGTTTTGAAAGCTTGTGGAATAAATGCAATGCCAGAAACTGCATTAAAATTTCTGCAGGAATACAGGATTTTGCTGAATTTTTTTCTAAAAGAAACAAGGAGCTAATGCATTTCCTAGATAGCCGCCGTTGCCGAGGGCTGCACGAAGCCGAGTCTCTAATTTTTTTATGTTTTTTTAAGCGAAAACAGGTCGCTGTACACTTCGAAAGAAGAACAGCTCAAAAAAATTACAGAAAGAGTTGAAGAAAAATGTGTTTCATTTTTTTAATATATCATGTAATCCTTATTTAACAATTCAAATTTGTATTTTCAGGTCCTAAAGTATGTTTTCTTTTTATCTTTGATAATGCTTACCAATTTAAATAAATATCGGTAGTTTGGGAATTCTCTCTTAGTAAAGACGAGAAAACCACCAGCTTGCACCGTCTAAGTAATTTTTATCTTTTTATCTGTAAAAAGTCGCCAGAATGCGCCAAGGTGGTTGCATTAATGCGTAAGTACTGGAAATATTCTGACAAGAAATAATTATCTGATAACAAACTATTCAATGAAATGCTGTATTTAAAAGTATATGGAATACTTCAAAAATTAAATTATTTCCCAAGTATAAAACTGAAATTTTAAAATAGAGTAAGATTTTCTCCATAATCGGAATAATCATTTTTCTCCCCCTCCTATATAATAGCCAAACTGCACTTACTGGGAACAGTTGCTACAACGTTGTGTATATTTCAATAATCAATCCAGTGAAACCTCTCATGGCAACCACTTCTAAAAGTGGACTGTATATATGAGAATATAAACGAACATTGACATTGAATGTCATCAGTAGTTCATATTCTGTAGGACAACTACCTTCACAAGACACTGAAATCATTTAGAACAATGAAATGTTTGGTAGTATGTGAAGCATTAAAATATACAATTGAATATATTAATTTTTTTAAATAATAAGATTGTCCTTCAAATAAAGTATATTCTTCCACTAGCTGCAAAAACTGTTTTCAGAAAACTCTGGTTATGGTCATAATTTATTATAAGGAGATATACAAGTGATCTTGCCCAATCTTAAATGTTTCAAAATTTGATATTATTTGGTCACCAGCTTGTCACTTATTTTATATTATTATTTATGTATGTATTTATTTTTTTCCTTACAATCAAGTACTTGAGAATAAGTTAGGAATGATGGTGGTACCAAATGTTTGCCTTAGCTTTTTTCAGAGTGTTACATCTTTGCTTTCCGATATGCACAAAAAATTTATTTATTCTGTAATACACAAAATATGGAGTAATATATTGTTCTGATTGATTAAAGGACTTTTCTTTTCTGAGATCATTATACATTTACTGTTAGATGTTTCAGTGCACCTAAACTTATTTCAGTTTTATATAATACAATAATTTGATTTTATATGATATTTTCAATATATTTATTATTCATACATAAATATTTTTAAAATATCATATAAAATTGCCTTCAGGCTGGGTTTGTAAGGTATATACTGTGTTTCGTATTTAAAACTAGGACTCAAGGTATCTACCTCCTTCTGTTTAAGTATCTCATAAGTAAATACTTTGAAAACTTCATTTTTATTCATGAATGGCATACCATAGTATTACAAAACTGATTTCTTTTATTATTAACATTAAATAAAAAGTAATGTTATGCTTCTGTTAATAATAACTCTTTTGCCTTCATTTAATTTTATCATTGTATAGAAACTTGTCGAGAGCATGATGCAAAAAGAACCTACAGCTCGGTTAAGTGCAAGTGAATACCTAGAACTGCAGAGGGACAAGGCTTTCCCTGAGTATTTTTATAGCTTTTTAAATAATTATATGAAAGACTTTGCTTCAATTCCAAGATCCCCAGATGAGAAAATTTACAGGTAGAAACTGCTATTCTTTCTTAAAATTAGATTAACATGCTATTTATAATGCCTATAGAAAGAGAGTCAGTAAGTCTTTGTCATATTAGTGGTTTTGAACAGACTGGTCTGGTATAAATATATTAAAACTGATGGACCTAAGCTACGATCAAACCTTCCTGAAAGACATTGTACCATCTGGTTGAATTCAAATTCAAACTGATTTTATTTTGAATGTTGTGAGTACTATTATCAAGCATAAAGTAAAATCACCATTTAATAGTTACGCATTTATATAATGAGAATAATTAGGAAACCCTGAAATGTTACAGATATGGAAAATATACAGTCTAGAAATATCTCTGAATAAATATGGAAGGAAGAATTAAAATAAAACAAAACCAATTTATAAGTGGATAATCTGAAACAAAAGTAGAATTTAAATAGCTGGGTGGAATACTAATAAATGAGATTTAAATTTTAGTATAAGAAAGTAAAGAGTAAATAAAAATATTTGTTTAAGGTTTTATCCTTTTATGATTTAAAAAAAAAATTATTCTTTTATGCTTGTAGTATTTTCATTTCACTTGCATTACAAATTAATTTAATAAGCAGTATTAATAAATTAAATTTGTTACAATTTAACCTTTGTTTCTGTTGGAGATATGATTTAAGTCAAGTGCATATGATGCAGAAAGTGTAGTTATAGGAGCGTAAACTTTCAAATAAAACCTTTGTGCTAGCCCATAAAAGAGATACTCCATTATTTTCTCTAAAAGAAAGAAAAAATGGGGGAAGGAAGAAAAGAGAAAGGATTGCTCTCAGTTAAATGAAATGCTCACTTTCTTTCACTCTTTATGTATGTGTGTATAAATGTATGGTGTTGTAGCTTACAGGTTCTAGTGAAGCGTTTTTTCGTTGCATCTGCCTGTGATGTATTTTTCTTGTATACTGTAGGTCACACAGGTATAGTTCTTGGGGCATTTTTTATGTAATACCAATGAGAAATATGGCTGTACAGAGTTTGGGCACTATTTATGGGATACCCTGTATATATAATGCAAAATAAAATACAATAAAAAATATATTTAAAATTCATCCCATATTCAATTCAGAATAAACTATATGCAAAAACCAAAAAACAGAAGCACAGTAGCAACTGCAATAAATAAGGGAGCAAAATGTGCCAAAAATGAAATATGAAATTTATATCTTTCACTGCATCATCAGCAAGGGATTGGTGCATTGAAAGAAGTAAATAAATAAAATAGTGTTTTTGATCCAACAAAGAAGCAAATTAAAATTAAAAATTTAAAAGTAAAAGATAAAAATGAAAAAGGTAAAAGATAGAATAACCTAGATAAATGAATCCTGAAAAGCCCACCAAATGAAGTGTTAATTTGCTTCATTTCAGTGAGTGAAAAGTTGTTTAGTTCAATGAATGGAATAAGTTGTAGTATTTAATACCAAAATAATATTTTTTTAACTGTAATCACTGAAAAAAATTTTTGGAAAAGTAAAAAAATTTAAATTATGATGTAGTAAGGTTTGTAAACTGTGAACAAACTTAAGAGAATGCCAAACAGGGATTTAGGAAAAAATATAATAATTGTAGATAACCTACAAAAGGATAAAGGCAGAAAACAAAAGAAGTTGTCAGATATTACAGAACTCACTCAAGTGGGCTTTCTTGAGACTTAAAAGCTGAATTAGGCCCATTTTGTTAATAAAAGAGAAAACCATTAGACAATCTAATCTAAATTAAAACCAATGTTAGAATTTTAAGAATGCTAATTCAACTGGGTTTAAGAACATGCAAACTCTACTGCCAAAATTCAAGTATAGCTTATCATGAAAAGCAGCAGCTTGGTGATGAAAATAATTCTTAGATTGACAAGTGTATTTTAGCTATCTGTTTTTTAATGAAATTGAGTGGAATTTTATTGTCTTTATTATTTTTATTAATAAACTAAGCTTTTTTATAAGGTTGTTGAAGTTGCAAATTTGTAGATTTACATAATCTGCTTCATCGTCATCATTGTTAGTTTTATTAAGTCATTTAGGCTGGATATCTTGTTTCTCAGTTTCACTGTAATTATTAAGTGCAATGATGTCATGAATGCACCCGTAGGTAAATTTAAAAAGTTCTGGTTTGTAGTACTTGTTAATAAAATTCTATTCCTTAAGAGGATGGCAGTAGAATAGTTGGTGCACATAGGAATACTGTTAATTTGTAGAATATTTATATTTTGATATTTAATAAAAAATTTTGAAAAGTATATAGTTTAGATAAGAGTCTCATTTATTCAAATTAATTAAGTTTTTAATACTGGGAAATAGGTCATAGAGCTCAATTAAACTATTATAGATTTTATTAAGTGAAAAGGTGGTGTACAATTTTACAAAATCATAGCAGTTAATATCGTAAATTTGTTATTGGATAGTAGTTTTAGTAGCTTTGATCATTGTTGATAATCTGATTATGTATTTCAATATTAACTTGCTTCTGGACTTCAATACAAACTTTTTTGAGAGTTAGTTTACTGGTAGTGAAATGCTTTAAATCTGTTAATAAGTTAGTTTTCTTAACTTCTAAACATCTGGTAACTAATCTTACTATTAAGTTCATTGCTATTGATATTTTGATAGAAATTTTGATAAATAATGCAAAAATTGTTAGCTTTGTTAGCAGTGGTAATAAAATTGAGTTTTAACTTCTTCATTACTTTTCCTAACTTCCTTATAGTTAAAATTGATGCAGTTTATATTAATTGTTGTTTATTAATTGTAGTTTATAAATATTATTTTTAATGTCATTATTAACATGATGCTTCCATTCTTCAAAGGAGTTCAGTGCATAGCTGTATTTGTAGTTTGGCAGTAATAAATTGGTCAGGGTGGTGTTTAATCATTTTAAGACAAATATTTTTACTAGGATTGTAGTTAATTCTGAATTTAATGCCAGTTTCATATAAACTCATCGCAGAGTTCTTTCATAATAGAGAAGTGTATTACCCTTGTGCAGACCGGCGTGTTAATTCGCTTGTCCCTAGGGCCCCCCTCATCTTTTCAAAGTGAAGTTGACATTAAAAACTTCCACAACATGTCTGCGATCAACTCAGCTCCTGACCTCTAGCGTCGTAATACAAATGCCCCCAGCTGTCCCTCTTAATCATTACCTCGTATTCCGAAAACCAACAAAATAGAACCGAGGTCCTATTCCATGCACCATTATTCAGGTGTCATGCCTGCTTTGAGCACTCTCATTTTTTCAAAGTAAACTTGCCACTCACCCAAGACAACCAATGAAGATCGTCAAAGGAAACTGGCTGGCTGTTCAGAATAGGCAGTAATCACCGGTAGGTGGGCCACCCATCTGGAACTGAGATCCAACTACGAGCTTTTTAACCGCAAAAACTTTAATATACGCTATTGGAGCTGGAATTACTGTGGCTGCTGGCACCAGACTTGCCCTCCAATTGATCTTCATTAAAGGATTTAGAGTATACTCATTCCAGTTATGGAGTCTCAAAGAAGTCCTATATTTTTCATCACTACCTCCCCATTCTGGTAGTGGGTAATTTGCATGCCTGCTGCCTTCCTTGGATATGGTAGCCATTTCTCAAGCTTCTTCTCCGTGATCGAACCCTGATTCCCCGTCACCTGTTACAATGATGGTAAGCTCATAAAGTACTATCGACAGTTGATAAGAACTTGAAGATACTTGATAACTTGAAAGATGCATTGCCTGGACGAGCCTGTGCAATCAGCCCAAAGTTATACAGAGTCACCACATAAAACGGACACAAGGTTCGATTGATTTTGGTCTAATAAAAGTGCTCGTCCCCAGAGGGTCGAAGCTCTGCTGCATATATTAGCTCTCGAATTGCCACAGTTATCCAACTGGTAAGGAACCATAAACTGATTTAATGGGTCATTCGCGGTTTCGCCTTAATTCGACATGTACTTAAAGTTGTTGGTTATTAATGATAATATCTCCAGTAATAACAAACTTGTGGTACTGTTCAACGTATTTCTCTGAGCTTGATTCATGGCAGAAACAAGATGGATCAATAACTGGTTCACTGTTATGGTTCATAATAATACTACTTAATTTTTTGTTGTATTTGAAGCAGATTTTGATGTTAGAGTCATTAACTGGGAAAAAGTTTTGGTATTTTTTTAGCAATCTGTTAAATTCAGTAAAATCAAAGTCATGATAGATTAAATTGATTTTACAGTAGTTAATACAGTACAAAGTCTGAGATCCAGACTCGTTGGGACTTAAACGATTCCAGATATTTGAAATTTTTCCGGATATTGCATCATAAGTTTAAAACTTGTAAGATGACATGTAGAAATTATAAAATTAAAAATATGAAATCCTGATTTATGAAACAATGAAGCATTTGTGATCTAAAAGGTAACACAATTTACAAAAAAAGCCTACCTTTATTTGTTTACTTTATTAAACATTGCTTTCAATGTAAGTTGTTTAAGTTGCTTTTTTGTGCTAACATATTCTCTTTAGTTCTGTAGACAGACAAGACATAATTTCTTATTCAGGTACAAAGTTCCATTGTTCAAGTCCTAATAGCTGTGTTGAGACAGATTTCACTGTCCGTTAATTTATTGATAATTCGGGCATTGTCATCGCAATGCAAAAATTCTGTTATATTATCTTCATTTATTACCACTTCTCCACATTTCTTTAAAAAATCCTTTAATTGTAAAATTTCATCTTTGGTTTGCGACATCCGAAAACCTTCACATTCGCGGCTATCATCTTCGTCATACTCACCAAGAAATTTGCTACCAGGCGATAAATTATGCCAAAAAGTTTTAAAGTATCTGGAGACACATTCTCCCACGATCTTGCACATACAATTTGGAGAAAAGAATAATATGAATGCATTATCTTTCACTAAAATTTTAAGTGGAGTATGAGCCGAACATTTGTCTACAGTCAGGAGAATTTTTGCATCATCAGGTAAACTAACCAAATTCTGCCGAACCTTGGGTATGAAATTATTTTCAAACCAACCGTCCGTTAGCACATGTATCATCTGTGTACATCTGTCTTGCATGATATATAATGGAAAACTCTTTATTTCTTTAAATGCTTGAGATCATGTATTTTTTCCAATTATGAAAAGTTTACACTCGTGTGTTCCTGCAGAATTTGCACATGCTAAATGTAGAAATGGAACTGTAAAATGTAAAATAAAAATAAAACCTTTGGTAAAGTGTGCTATGAGCAAAAGGCCTTGCTAATACAAAAATGAATAAATTTAAAGTAAAAAAAAAATTAATAAATGCAAAGTAAAAAAAATATTTAGTTTAATTCTTTCCATATGCTGACCTCCTGATGATGATGCAACGAAAGACATAAATTTCATATTTTGTTTTTTGGTTTTGGCATATCCCCCTCCCACTTCTTTCAGTTTACTACTGTGCTTCTGTTTTTTTATTTTTGTATGTGGTTTATTCAGAATTGAATATGGGATAAATTTAAACACACTTTTTTGTATAACAAAAATGAAAGTTGTAACAAACCTTTCCCACCACCACTAATATTGTTTGTGTGAACAGTTCATTTGTGTGTTTAATCATATTTTGTCAAATGATTTTTAGTATTTGAAAGAAAGAAACTTACTTTAGAGCACTGTGCTGTGAAATTTTTAAAACAATATCATTAAGTACAAGGTAACTGAAACTGAACTATCATACTACCAGATTAGAACCATCATTTACTTCCTGTTGTAAAAAGTCAGCTACAGAATATCACCAAATAATGTGTACTAATGTTGTGTCATATGACACTGTGAAGTTTGGTACTGAAAGTTAAAAAACAAAGACTGACATTCAAGAAGCAGAGCACTCTTGCTGGCCTACTCATGTTGATGAGGCCCGCCTCTGAGAACTTGTGGAAGAAGATCAGTATGCAACCAGTCAGAACTTACTTAAGGAGTTAGACATCAGTGCCGTGTCCATTAATCATGTTGTGCATTGCATAAACTTGACATACAAGTTCAGTCACTGGGCTCTGCATGAGCTGACTCAAGCAGATAAGGACAGATGTATTCAAGACTGCACTAATCTGCTCGAATATCAATACAAGGACAAAATTTTGGACTGGTTCATCACTTGTGATGAAAAGTGAATTTACTTCAACAGCACAGGCTGAAAGGGGGTTGGTCTGTACCCAGTGAGTCCATTGGCAGCGTCGCAAAGCTCAGTTTGACTAACAAAAAGATGATGCTTTGTGTGTAATGAGATTGCTGTGGTATTATCCATAAAGAGTATCTGGATAAAGGTAAAATTCTTGACAGTAAGGTGTACAGTGAGACGCTAGTCCGTTTTGACGCTGCTATCAAGAAAAAATGTTGAACTGAGTTCCGGAACAAAATGGTAATGTTTCATCAAGATAAGGCAAGACCACATATGTCTGCATTCACTGGCTGGACTCTATGGATTCGAATGAGATCTTTTGCCACACCCACCATGTAGCGCTGACGTCGCTCCTTCAGACTTCTGCCTTTTTTCACATCTGCAGCTACATGTTGATCATCTTCCATTCTGTAAGGATGTCCGAAATAAAGTTGATCTGTTGTTCGACTTGAGGCCACCAAGTTCCTGGGCCAAAGGTTTTGAAAGATTAACAAAACATTGGCAGAAAAATCATACATTTGTGTGTGAATATTATTCGCCCTAAAGATACTGCTTTCCTCTTTTTTTTCCCCTCTCTAACTTTATGAAGAATGTTTTTTGGTAGAAAATCTCCATTACAACTGGATCTATAATATGTGTGTGTGTAATATATAAATGTGTATAAAACTTAGCGATTAATTATAGCAGATTTATGAAATTTTTTGAGGTCTGTACAAAATAGGGCTGTAACTCATCAATTATTAAACAATTACTGACACTTTTTTTAAGGCTTGATACATATTTAGTGTAATAAAAGTGAGGTTTTGAAGTTTTTCTATTTTTATAAAAGTTAAGTAATTATTAGAATTGTAATAACAAAATATTTTTATTTTGTGAACATATATGTATAAAAGATATAACAAAATATGATGACTGGCTGCTTCAGAAATAATTGGTGACCTCAAAATTAACTATTCTAAATTTGGTGCTCTCCCCCTAAATTCATCAGTTCTTCCAAATTTGAGATCCTTCCATGTTATATAACAGCCTAAATTAATCAATCATAGTGTAGCTATATTTCTTCATATACTTGATATAAATACCACTCGCAAGTAATTACTCCATCTTCCTTTCCCCATCATCTATCCCCGATTGCCTAAAATTACATCGTACCCCTCTATGTGTATATATAAGGAATGATTGTAATTGCTTATGATCTAGAAATATTTTATCTGCTAAGAAAATGGTTTGATTTTCTTGAAAATAAAGATTATTGATTTGTAAAAACCCAGTTCCATCATCTTCATCTGTATGCATTCAACCCCCAGCCCTGAGGACTGCAAGTTGTTAAAGTATCCGATTCCTCCTACACATTAAAACATCACATACGTATAAACTAATTGGAAAAAGTTTTATGAATTTTTATCATTAGCTTAACCCATTTCTGTTTCATCTAAAATAAAGTGATGAAATTTATTACTTTTGCAAGAAAGTTCATTATTTAGCAGCCAATAGTATCTTTTATATGATAACATTTTGAATAAATTAATAATTTAGTTTTGTAAATTTAATAAAAACAATTTAATTTTGTGGTCAAGGAAAGAATGACAATTTATTTTTAATGAATAAATAAATTTGCACTGCTTCCTGAAAAATAATGCAATGTATGTGAAATTCTATTAAAAAGTAATTGGCTGGAATAAATACTACATATTGTGATATTAAATTTCATTACATGAAGGACTTGGTATAATATCTTAATGTTTGCTTAATCTCCTTTCACTAAAAATAACTTACTATGCTGATCAATGAGTGAATGAATAAACAAACTACAATAAAATAATGTATATGCATTATGTAATTGTTTTTCTGTGTTATAAACCAAAAATTATAGGCCAATCTACTCATTATACTCTTTCATCTAGATTAGTTTATAACAATATGTACCATACTAAGTTATCTTTTGATATTATTTAAATTAATGAAAATATTAAAGTATATTGATAAATTTTATTTATCCTAGAAAGCAGCACATATTGTAAAACAAATTTAGCTAATTGAAGTTTTGCTGTAATATTTTAGAAAAATTGGTTAGTTTTCTACCCCCTGAAATCGCAAAAGTTGAAAAAAAAATAGCTGAAAATGCTTCTCTGTATCAATTTTTGAAGTTATATGAATAAATTTTTAATAATTAATTGAAAAAAAGCTCTTAAAATGTAAGATCATATGTTTATGTGTAGTCAGTATTAAAGAATTAATAGAAAGTATTATATAATTAACTCTTTTCCATTGTGGTATTAGAGCTGAATTTTCAAAGGAAATTGTACACTGGTGTGCAAAACTTAAGCAACAATGTAAAAATTTAGCAGATAGCCATGAAATTGCAGAAAAGAAGGTCTGGAGATCAGTACAATGAACACATAAGTCAGTAGAAGCGTCATGCTTATGCAAATATCAGGAACGAAACGTCAGAGACGACATGAGCGTACACAAAACGCGTGATGTCGGCATGCACAGCTCAACAGTAGAATAAAAGGAAGGATGGAGACGCAATTTAACATATTCGCTGCAAGTGCCAGTGAGTCCGTTCGTGAAATATGGTTAGAAGAAATCATCTGGACGACTTCATACGTGAAAGAATGATCGGAAAGCTGGAGGGGGGGCGTACTGTCACCAGTGTAGCTGCAGAGTTCGAAATCAACAAAAGTGTTGTTTCGCATGCTTGGAGAAGGTTCTAAACCACAGGTACAGCTGTTAAAAAGGTTGGTGGTGCCGCCCGAGAACGACATCTGCAGGGGATGACCGATATATCGTCCTGCAGGCGAAAAGAGGCCGACAGCAGTTAGCAAGCGCCATTGCTCAGCAACTGGGCGACAAGTGTCATGGTTTACTGTGGCCAGACGCCTTCACAAATGGGGCCTCTCTGCCCGCCGTCCTGAACGCTGCCTCCTGTTGAAAGTTGGCCACCGACGCCACCATTTACAGTGGTGCAGAGAGCACAAAAACTGGACAACTGATTAATGGAGTCGCGTCCTCTTTACGGAAGAGAGTCGGTTCAGTACCAGAAGCGATTCTCAACGCGTTTTGATTTGGAGAGAGGTCGAGACCCGGTTTTATCCCAGTAACATCAAGGAAAGACACCGTAATAGTTATGCTGAACAGGCGAACTGAGCTCCACGTTTTTGACAGAAGGTCTGTAACCGGGGATTGCTATTGTGAGGAGGTATTCCTTCCCCATGTGCGTCTGTTCCGAGGTGCCATTGGTGTCAGACTTAATTTTTATGGATGACAATGCATGGCCACATTGGACTCTTGCTGTTGAGGAGCTACTGGAAAGTGAAGATACCACTCAAATGGATTGGCCAGCGTACTCCCCAGATTTAAATCCCATCGAACATGTGTGGGATGCTTTGGAGACGCATTGCAGCATGCTTACATCCTCCGGAGAACACCCAACAACTCAAACAGATGCTGATTGAGAAATGGGCACTCCTACCGCAAGAAATGTTGCACCAGCTGGTTCTGAGTATGTGGAGATGGTGCGAAGCAACCATTGGAGTGAGAAGAGGGCATATCCCATATTAAGGAACATCTGCTTGTTGTTCTTCCTCTTGGATAGACAATCATGAGTCACGATACTGTGCATTCAATAAAGCTTGTTTTTGTTTGATTCCATAGTGTATGCATTGTATTTCTTTTTCAGCTCCGATGTTTTCATCATCCTTTACGTACATAATATTCTCCTTCATTTCTGCATTTCATGTCTCTCAGTTTATTTCTCATGGAGTTATGGCAAAAATCCCTGCTGTTGCTTAAGTTTTGCGCACCAGTGGAGTTTAACCTTTGTTTCTACAATTAGTTTTGAGATTATAGTCATATAAGTTATATAATGTCTCATAAAGTGAATCTATTGTGCATGAACTGATTGTTTTACTAAAGTAATTTATTACAAAATTTAATTTCTAAACATAATCTTCAATTTAGAAAGATGTTAAATATTTATTTTATCTCTTTGCAGATTAAAAAAGGATATTAACAACATAATTGAAGTCATAACTTCCTATGAAAAGCATATAAGTGTTAATGAATCAAGTAATAACAAGGAAAATGTTATAAGTGAAGGGCTAGTTCTAATTGTGTCACTATTAACATCATTGCTTCGAGCACTTAAACATTGTTCAGCAAAATTGAATGCTCTGGAGGTATTAAGGACAATGGCTAATTATTTAAGCCCTGATATTATTTTAGACAGATTGCTGCCATATCTGGTAAGAATTTTAGTTTTTTCTTTTATACACATGTTGCAGCCTTTTTCTATTATAGTGATTATATTTCTTTTAAAATAATGTCATTTGCTCTAAATTAAATTATCTTTCCCTCTAAATAATGTTAACCTTATAATATGACATTTAATAGCCCTTAGAAATCTGAATGCATTAATTACCATAGCATTAAAAAACATAAAGAAATTAATATAAATTTTTTAATGAAAATTTTAGCATGTGACTGGATTGCATTTAGTCAAATTTTTCTGAATTTGAAGAAAATTATCCAGAGATATTTTTACCTATATTATACAAGTGTTGAAAAAATTTTAAGTAAAAATTTGAATTACTATTGAAACTTTACTATTACTTTTCTATTGAAAGAGATTAATTTTTTATAATGGTCTCAAATATTTCCTAATTTTAAAATTTCAAACTTATGTATAATGTTTTGTATGAACTAATATAACATTGCCATAATAAATAAAATTTTATTTTCTCTCAATTTTGTTTACTTAAAATTAAAAATTTGTGTGTAAATATTGTAAATTCGATTAGTTTTTACTCCAGAAATAATGCATTTTGTGGAGAAACATTTGCATTTTATGAATTTTATTATTTATTTAATAACATAGCAGATAAATTAAGTCACATGTTTAATAAAAATTTTGCATATTTAAAACAGACGTTTTTTAAAGTTGGACTTTTTTTTGTGTGTGTGTTTTTAAATTTTTTTTTTTTTTTTGAGATTGAAATTAATTTGAAATTTTTACAAAAATTTTACTTTGAGAATTTTGAATCAAGTAGCAATTCTTATTTTTACAAACTGCAGCAATGTTTTCGAGGTATAAAATTTATTATATGATGATTTTTCTCATAAAGTGTATGTCATCTAAAAAGCTTTAATCTGTAAAAAATTAATAAACGATTTTTGAAAATTAGGTTTTTAATTTGTCTGGTCTATAAATTTTTTTTAAAAAAATTAGGCTGCTTGTTGCTAATCTACTTTTTTTTTTCCCAGATATTTTTAGCAAAAGATAAATATCCCAAAGTGCGTGTTGCTGTAATTCAGACACTTACAGAATGTTTGACTTTGATAAAAAGCATACCTAAGAGGTAATTTTGCAAAATAAATGCTTGTGTGTTACATATTATGAATTTTTCTTGAATGTGTGTTTTTTATATGAACTGACATATCCTTTTTTTTAATGTGTGAATATAAATGTGCATTTTATCTTTATTAGTGACAGCAATATATTTCCAGAATACATTCTTCCAAATTTGGTAAGTGTTCATTTTATGTATTTTTTTCTATTTTGCATTTTTACAAAATATACTTTTTAAGCTGTTTAATTTTATGACATGTTGGTCGTTTTGTTCATTAATATTTGCCTATTTTTATAACAGAGCGGAATTTTATCTTTTAAAATATATAATTTAATTTATTTCAGTCACAAGTAATTTGATTCACTAAATTATTTCTTTAAGTTCGTAAATATATGTAATTTTAAAAAGAAATGTATCAACACTTGGTCGGTGTAATCTTAAATACATTTAAATTCTTTCAAATATATGTTTTTTCTTTATGGAATACGGATCCATTAAATTTTTAAACTATTGCTTGTATTTTTCTGTAGTCACATATTCCACATGATGAGGCTGTAATTGTACGCATGGCATATGCTGAAAATATTGCTGTTTTAGCTGAAACTGCATTAAGGTGAGTTATTAAAACTTTTTAAGCCTGCTTATAATTTTATTAAGAGTTATATTTTTTGTCTTTTAAGAATTTAAAGAAGGAAGTAAAAGCAAATGATTAAAAAAGTAAATATTATGAGAACAATAATTTTGTGTTATCACTTGTTTTAATGTTTTGTTCTCTAACAAATTGTTAGGTAATGTGGCTTGAGAGCTAATCTCTTATGTTGAAATTAATGAATTGTATTTTAAAGTATTTTGATTCATTGCACTGAATATTTTAGATTATCTTAAATTAATTATAATAAATTAAAATTATTTCTGAAGTGAATGGAGAGTTATTGCTAAACAGTTTTAAAATGCTGTTGAAAAACCTCATTTGTTAGACAGTTTTCAGTTTAAAATTTATCTTTAGTTTGATCTTTTCTGTTTGTTGGTTTATGGCATCCTAAATGTTTGATATAAATATTGATTGCTTTTTTAATTCTCATTCATTTATTTTGTGATAATATTAACTTCAAATTTATAGGTTTCTAGAAATGACACAATCAGATATGGAGCCCAATTTAGACAGTTCATTCTTATCAGATGATGAAAGGAATAACCATAGTAAAGTAAGTTTTATATTCTATAATTTGTGTAATAACACATTTTCTACTTTTAAGTATGTATCCATTTACTGCCTTATCTTGCATTATATATTACTTTTTTATTAAATGCATCTGAATTACTGTGAAGTTAAAAAATATGTGTATTCTTCAAAGATTTGACATATTTACTAGTTAAAAAATATATTGCAAAAATAAGCAGCACACCATTAATACTTCAGTACATGTACTTCTGTTTTGATTGTATAAAGTTAATAGTCACCTGGAAAATTAATTTTTTTTAATTGGTTGGGAAAGTCAATAACATTATAAATATTTTTCAAAAATTCAAAGATCTGGACTTTTTTCTCAAGAAAATCATTGAAATTAATATATGTATATATATATATATATATACAGATCAGTCTACTTAAATAATAAATGTTCATGTTTTTAATAATGACATGTAGAAAAAAATTGCCCATCTTAAAAAATATAAACAAATAAAGAATTACTATCATGTTGCTTTTCATTCAGGAAGTATTTTGTTCAGTTCATATCAGAAACAATATTTTTTTTTCAACTTATAACGCTTCTTTTCACCTGCTAATATGCAGTTGTTTCTGTTTAGATATGGGGTTTCTAATAAGATCGGTGTAGATCCCCTGGGGATCAATGATGACCAAGGGATCAATAGTCGAATATGTATCGACAAATCAAGATCTTATTGATTACAAAAATTTATGTAGAAAATAAATATGAGGGGGAAAATGTTCATAAATTTAAACAATAAGTGTAGTATAAAAAAATAAAACTCAGGAACACTAAAAAAACACTGTAAGAATAGAATATGAAAAGAAAAAAAGGCAAAACTAATGAAGCACAGCAAAATTTGTTTCCTATTCTTTCACCCACATGGGCCATTGAAACTTATTAAGAGAAATTATCCTCAAATGGTAACTACATCATCAGTAATTAAGTGCACCCTTTACATTTTACAAGAGCACCACAAGTAAATGTAAGGAGTTTCCTACAAAAAATATAAGGAGTTCAATGAAGAAAGAAATGCAAGAAAAGTGTTGGATATAGTATAGATGAAACTGTTCTGCTATCCTTCTGTTTTTAAACATAATTGCCTTTCAAGACAATAATGTAATTTAGAAATCACTACAGTGTATAGTTATGCACTATAATAAATAACTATGGTCCCTATCCATGGCACTTTTAATAAGGTGTTCCCCCCCCCCCATATTTTGCAAATCACATGGTGCTGTGATGTCATAACTCATTAAATTCACTATTTCAGGCTTGTCATTGCCTCGGTCACTTAATCTGATCTTTAAATTTAGCTGTTGATTGTAAATTTAAAGACAAGTTGTAAAGCAATAAGTAAAATAAGTGCTTTTCTTTTGAAGAAAAAAAGCCATGATATTTAAGGTAGAGCTAAATACTATTCTGTACATAATCTTATGTAATTCTATGACCCATGCAAGTGCTCAGAGCTCAGGAAATGTGCCTAGTTTATCAGAATATATTTTTCATAATAAAAAACTTTGTTTTTGAAGGATATTCTTCCCTCAAATTATAGCATACTTAAGTAATGGCTTACTTTGGCTGAAAAAATGCATGATAATAAAACATAAAATGAGATAATCTGGATATATTTCTTTACAGTTTGATAACCTTCTGAAATTTATTTGAAAGAAAAATTTTTTAAAACTTCTTTTACATTTGTATGCATATTTTATTTTAAAATGTACAATGTACTACTTTGACTCATAGTTACGAATAACTCCTATGAATATTTAATGTGTAAATTAGATTACATTGATAATTTTTCATAATTTATTCAAGTATTTTTGATACCTCTTCATTAAGTTACAAAGGTACTTAAATACATTTCCCAGAATACTTCATACTTTAAATACTGTTTGTAATATTATACAGACATGAAAATGCTGGACAGCCATATTCGCCACTGAATCTAATTTCACACGTCACAATTTGCATCACGTCTTTTCTGATGTTACACTTATTATTTAATAAAATTCTAAATTATCACACATTTCAATTTATCACAAGATTTTTTTTCCCCTCCATACACAGATAATCCTTTCTGCATTGAATTTCTCATGTACTCAATGGTTCAATGGTCCAAGGTAGAGATTTGCAGAGCAAGCAATTGTATGATGAAAAATGAGTGAACTATTTTTTGTTCCCTGTTATATTTGAACCATCAATCATTGCACATTTATTATACTTAAAATGTATTTTATTTGTGTCAGACTGAGTGTCTAGTATTTTTAAATTAAGCTATTATTTTTTAACCGAAATATATTTTCCTTGTAACTTTATCATTTTCTTTCCCTGATCAGACTTTGAACACTCATTTTTAGACTTTCGGCAGTGACTTTTATTCAAATCATCAACATTTTGTGCATTTATTATACTCAAAATTATTTTATTTATATGCCATTGTGCATCCTCTTTTAATTAAAATGCATGTATGTATATATTTTCTTATGGAAATACTTTTCTCCATTAGTTTATTATTCTCTTTCTTCGTTCAAACTAACGTTCATTTATTGCTGTTTTTTTATTCAAATTACCAATCTTTTGCACATTAAATATACAAAAAACTTTATTTAGTCCATACTATACACTTGATTATTAGCCCAAAGGTACTTCAGACCGAAAAAGGCTATTAGTCCCAAAATGGCATTTTGTATCGTTTCACTTTCTGTGTTGGTTCGCATTTCAAACTAATGCCACCAAATATTATCCCCATGTATTTGTATTTAAAGAAACTAAATAATGAAGAATCTAATCTGCATGAATGCTTCTCATATCGTGAAAAAAAAAGGGTACGTAGAGCCATCAAATTTTGAATAATGTAGTCTTCTAACTAAACATAGGCACTTGGAAGCCTGAATTTTGAAAAATTTCTTTATTATCTATTTCAAATTTTGTAAAACTTTAACGAATTTTTGATTAACAAACTCAATGATTTCAAAGCGAAGAATGGCAAAACTGTACGGGAAAAAACATTTTTATCTCCAGTGCACGAAACTGTATATTGAAAATGTTAAAGATATGCTATTTTGCTGTTTTTAAATATTTTGTGATATTGCTATTGAATTGAATTTTATGTGCTTTAAGTGTGAAGTACATGATATTTAATAAATAAAAGTAACACACGTTAAAAAAATGCCCTTTTGGTCATAATATAAAATCTTAAAGTTTTCAGATTTTCTTTTTTTTAATCAAGTTACTTTTAAACTTAAATTGACATGTATTAATTTTTTATCATTTTATGATATTGTTTCCATTTTCAATAATCCTTAAACGCTGTTCTTCAAAAAAGTTCTTGTTTTATCTGAGATTTTGATTATACAGTACCCGCCATTCAATGGTTAATAAACTCAGCTATGTACTTTCATGTATCCGGGAATCAAAACAAATATGTACTAATCAATAGAAAAAGTGCTATTTATTAAACTTAGATTGGCCAAAGACTGATTTAGTACCTGAATATCCTACTTGCACCTATCAAAGCTTTTTGTAGTTCATCCATTTAACATAATACACCTGTCTCTTTATCATTCATATATGCAGAGCTTTAATAAAATGGGTTTGACCAAAATTTTTCCTATCCTCCATACCATGTGTAAGAGACTATTTTTAAGAGTTCTTTGTCTGCACTGGATTTCATAAGGGCAGAATTTCTATATCTTAAGGTTAACAAAATCACTCCTATAGAGATACTAGTTCCTCCTCAAATACCAGCTGATAAGAGGTGGAAGTGCAACTTTTGTATCCCATTTTTTAAAGTTTTCACATTCAAAATCATCTATTTGGGATATATACATCTTATTCACAGAGAGTCATAAAAAAATTGTAAAGTGCTTCTAAGCATTATTGTTTATTTAAAATCTATGAATTGAAAAGAATGGGTGGCTGTAGACTGAAGAAAAAGCAAGGAAAGCACTGAAAGATCAGCGCTTGTAAATGTGAAGTTGCAGGTCAACTAAACATAAAAAGGTCTATCTTTCTGCTCACTATTCAACTTTTAATTTTAGGGTATTAGAAAAGCTTTCAAATGTCATTACAGAAAAACTGTTCAGTTAATGATAAAAAGTTTTTTTTTTTTTTTTTTAATGTAAGTGCTTTAAAAGAGATAAGTAATTGATATATCTGCTAGAAGCCATGCATATATATAAGTCAGTGTAGGGGTTCATCTCTTAAATTCAGCTAAAACTGATTTTGAAAATGTGGTTTTTATGTAGAAGAAACAACCGGAGCTAATGTTTTGATATCAGCGAGGAAATCTATGAGGATTTTTTTTAGAGTATGTGTCAGTTCACGACAATATTGAGACAGTGTGTATAAAAACTGACTATGAAAATGTTAAAAGAACTGCAGAAACTGACAGCAAAAGTTATGTGGAAAAAAGTAATGACTTGCTATCAATAACCAAATTTAGAAAAGCAATGCAAATTCTAAGAAAAATTTTTGAACTGAAAGTTGGTCATCAAAAAGCTGTCAGCAGTTTTACAAAACAGAATATGATTGAAAAAAAATTGCTGAACAATATGAAATAAATGCAAATAGAACAGTTGTTTGTAAGAGACAAAATTTCTTTTAGAACATAATTATAAAAATATTTTTATAAAACATTTAAAAATTGCTTAAGTAGTTTAATTTTAATATTAATTTTTAATTTTAAGATTAATTAATTTTAATTGCTGAATATTATTTTACTTGATGTGTTAAAATTGATATCATGGTTTGCAGTATATAAACTGCCATTTATTAAATTCTGCTGCTTAATAAACCTAAATATGCTTAGAATGGAAGTGATTTTAATAAGCAGCATGTATCCTACTAATTTTTATTATTAATGATTAGGTTTTCTTTTTTTTGCTTATAATGAACAGATAATTTTAACTCTGTCATTTCTGTTGATATAACTTTTGTCCAGGTAAAATTTTAATTGATTTATATAATATAAGCTTATAGAATAAAATCTATTTTATTTTGCTTTATATTTTGAATTTTTTAATTGAGTTTATATATTAATGGTGGGGTATAATCAAAAATAAATATCTGTCTGCTTTATATATTGCAGTTCAAATAATTCCATTGCTGTTCTTTCTCTTTTAGAGCAAAATTATTTAGTTGTTATTTGCTCAGATTTTTCCTGAATAAAAAATAGGTCCATAAACAGACTACATTATAGAAAAGACAACTGAGATGTCATAATTAGTGCTGCTGTCAATTATTGTTTGGCAGGTTTGCCAGAATTTGTTTAAAAAAAATTGGCCCTGAAACTTTTCTGATGTATTATGTGTGTGTGTGTATATATATATATATATATATGGATATAGGTAGAAAAATTTTTAAATGTGTGAATTAATTTACAGGCTTCATTTGACCATGAACTGCAAGCTCTACAAGAACTGGTTCAACAAAGTGTCACTTTACTTCTCAGTGATCCTGTAAATGCAGTAAAGCAGACATTGTTGGAAAGAGGCATTCATCAACTTTGTGTATTTTTTGGTCGTCAAAAAGGTATTTGTTATATATTTATTAGTATTCTAATATTCTGTCTTATACAGGGATAGAGTGGGAATAACATTTTCATGTTTTAAATTTATTTGAATGTTTAAAGAATATACTATTCATGAAGTTGGCATTTTTCATGTTTCCTGTTTGATTAATAGTTTTAGCTAATTGGTAGGATCATTTCTTTGGCTTATAACAGTTACATTATTTTAAAAATCTTTAAGGTTAATGTAAAACTATCATTGTAAAAAATTCTAAACATAGATAAAGATTTTTTTAAAGTAAATAATTGTATGTAGTTGTAATCTGAAGATAAAAATTTATGTTAGTATTGTAAAACTAAAAGATTAAAGCATTTGTAGTAATAATTTTAAAATCAAGTGAAACAGTGCCTAAAAATTTAATTGTGTGTATGAAGTGAATTAAAGCATGAAATTCTTGACAATGATTCAAATTTTTAATTATTCTGTAGGCAATGATGTTTTGCTGTCTCACATGATTACATACTTGAATGATAAAGTAAGTTCCGTGACAGTTTTATAATGTATCTGAATAATTTTGAGCTGTTGGAAAGTCTTATACAGTTTAAGTTGATGATATTGTAGTTAATATGAAAGTAGTGAATTGATGTGATTTGAAATTAAGTCAGAAAGTTTAATTCATTCCAATGTACTTTATTATTAGGAGGACAAGCATTTACGAGGAGCATTTTTTGATGCAATAGTTGGAGTTGCTGCATGTGTTGGATGGCAGTGTTGTCCTATATTAAAACCACTTTTGCAGCAGGTATTTCCCAATTTTTTGGAAGACATTTTTTATAGGAATTCGTAGTGAGAAATTTCAAGACCAAAATTCTAATTCTTAGGATTCCTAAATTCTTGAATTTTAAAAATTATCGATTTTTTGTGACAGTACTATTTTTAAAGAAATTTAACTTCTTACCTTTTATCTGAGTTGATAAATCCTATGAGGAAAAAAAAATATTTAGTGATTTAGCTTTTAGTTCACCATATTTTATATTCTTATTCTATGATTTTGATTTCTCAGTGAGCATATATTGAGAAATCAAAATCTATGATTATTTCAATATTATGTTTAAAATTGATCATTTATTAAAAAATTTGGGTGTCTATTAAGTAACACCATTTAGTATTATCATTAATAATGTAATAGTTTAAAATGAAATATTACATACACGTGGAAATGAATGTTATGACTTTGGAGAATTATATCTTGTCTACAATGAAAGGTAGTCAGTAAAGTATTTAATTTAATTTTTGTAAATGGCTTACGTACACAAACAATATGTTCATACTGAACATTGATACAATTAATTGTCTGCAAAATGTTGACAGCAAAACTCTGTTTACTGACTAGTAAAATCAATTTATGTAAATGTGAGATTTCTGGCATTAAATACAAAGAATTTGTTAGTTGCACTTCTTATGCATCACTTAAAATGACATTAAATTTTATACTTCAGATATATTTGTAACTGCACACTGTTCTTTCCTGTATTTGTGTATGATCAGAAAATTAGCCGATGAGATGGTAGTGGTTAGGGTAGTCTCCTGGGGTACCAAAGGGCCCGGGTTCGAATCCTAGAGATGGCATGGTTGTAACTGTCCATCGCTTATAGGAGGCAGTGGTGGCTGCTTATTAGGTGCTTCCACAATAAAATGGTCACTAAATTCAGTGTATGTCGAGACAAATGTGTGTTATTTTTCTTATATGAGGTATTTGTAAAAAGGCTTTATTTCTTTAATTATTGATACTAGACTTTTTTTAATTCACAAGTTATAGAATTTTAAGAAAACAGTTTTGTTGTTGTATCTAGGAAAGTTCTGTAAATATATATACTACTTAACAGTGTATTATTTGGTCCAGAGAGGAAAAATACCAGTTAAGGAAATATTCATTATAATGATTTCAGAATAAAATATTTAATATTCTTATGGACAAAATTCTTGGAGATATTCAAGAATGAGTAATGATTTATACATCTCTTTCTTTCAAATTTTGAGGTTTTTGAAATTGCTTAATGGCACTTTGCTGCCAACTCAGAAGAGCTTACTGAAAGTTAGCTAATTGAAATGTTCACTTTATGGAACCCATTTAAAAAAGTTACATTTTAAATTTTCAAAACCCTCCTTTTCACAGTACTAAAATTATTTTCATTAAAATTTTCTAGGATATCATATTTATTTCTTCCTTGTATGTTGCAAAGCAGTGCTTCCTAAACCTTTTAGCATCTCAGTTCAGGTTCCTGAGAGCTTTTCATTGACCCATAATTGTCTGAAAAAAAAGGTATGCAAGAATAGTGTAAAACAGAAATATATTTAATTATTAACAATTAAGTAATAATTTATATATAATTATAAATGTAATTTAATAACAGAACAAAAATATTTTTTAAAAAATTTGTCAATAACAGAATTTTGTTTTTGACTCATGCTTTAAGAATTACCATTGGATAACTTAGAAATGATTTCAGTTTTTCTGTATTCAGTAACCAATAATGAAGAGCAATTTTAGTACTTTGTGAGAATGCATTTCACAACTGATACATTAATATACATATATTAAATAAAATATATATTTTAAAGGAAATATGTCAGAACTGGGAAATGTTTACATAAACATTTTTTGTTGAAAGGCAAAAGATAAAATTCAATAGTTTTGTCACATTTTACTTTTGTAGCTCTACAAAAGAGCTGCAGAACATATGCAACATAACTTGGAATTTTCTGGTCCCAAGGCATCAGTAGCCCTGTCAGTGACTGTAACCTGACCTGCCCCAAAAAGATGACTCCATTATGAACATCGCTGAGCCCACTATCAAGTTCAGCTTAGTGAGTGGTTTTTTAGCTGTATCACCTAGAAAACTGCTTATTCCCCCCATGTAGGAAGATAGCCAGCAGTTAGTGGCAGGCTTGTTAGCCACTCCCTTCCCCATTTGGGAAACATTGCTGCCCCTCTGCACCAAAGTGGAACCCTCAGAGTGCATATCATTGGTTTGCAAAATTTTGTTCTAGTGATTTTTCAGTTCAAGATGCACATTATTATTGTAGACCAACTGTGATTGATGTTGACAAATGAAAAGTAATAACTGAAGCTGATCATCACATAACACTGCATGAGCTTCTACATGAGCTAAGACTCTAATGGAGTTACAGATGGAGCCACTTGTACTACCTTTCCCTCAGTTTTCATAGCAGTACAGACTTTTAGCGTGCCAGATATTCTTTTCAGCACCTTTCACTCGATTTTGGTTTTTTGGACTTAATATGGCTTCCTTGCTACATTGGGAATATTTATTATTCCTGTGCTACACCATCACCACACAGAAATACTTTTTACTTTACTCTGTGTTTTACATTACACAGAAATACTTTTACTTTTACTTTGCTTAAGTTTTGATGCACACAGGATCAACTATACATCCTGGTCTTTATATCAAGTGATGTGATCACGTAAGTCACTCAGCAATTCTTTGTGCACAGAATTAGGAAACTGTAAAGAGAAGAGAAATGGTTCTTAAACAAAATAGTCAATACATTAAATTTGTTTCAATATATTAAAAACTCTTTTTAATTAATGAGGAAAACTTTCTGGTCAACTCAGTATTATAAGGCATGACTTACAAAAATGGTGCATAATTAGCATAACACAATAATTGTTATTTAAATGAAATGGTGATTGCATTAACAGAATGTAATTAATGAATTCAAACATTTTCTGAAATGCAGTTGTTTAATCTTCTTAACACTAGAATTCAAACATTTCCTGAAATGCAGTTGTTTAATCTTCTTAATTAGAAAGTACTAGAAAGTGGAGATTTGTGTTGTTTGTAATAATGTATGATTAATTTTCTAGGGTCTTGCAGATTCTGAAGAGTTTGTGATAAGTAAAGCTCTGTGTGCATTGTCTGACCTAATTCAGTTAGGTATACTGCAGAAGCAGATGCTGTATGATATTGTAGCTGAAGCAATACCCTTATTAATTCATCCAGTGAGTATTAAAATGCTTTTCCTTTAATTGTATTTGAAATTCTAAGTTAAATTTCTTGTTTACTTTTCCTAGATTAAATAATCTAATCCAATACAAATTTAAATTTATAAGTATTAATATTTCCTTTTTATATATTGTTTTTATCATATATTTGTTTGTTTTCAGCTAATTAATTCTTTAAAATTCTGTATTAGGCTTGCCTAAAATGGCCGGCTTCTCTTTTAAACACACAGTTGAGTTACATTAATGTGACCGCCTGTTCATATCTCAAATAACCACCATGTGCAGCTCGGACAGCAGCTATGAGTTGAGAGGGACTCAGAAAAGTTTTATAAATTATTCACAAGGCTATGAAACTATGCTGACTGCAGAGCATTTGATAGTTACTGGAGAGTATGTGGGAGAGTATTCATAATGTGAATAACGAAATTGAGGTTATCCCTTAAATTCTTGATTAAGTCTTACCAGTATGGGGGGCCAAGGAAGTACAATGAAGTTTTCTCTGTGGCTTCCAACCACTCAGTTATATCTAAATGTGTGATACATTACATTTTCACGCCAGAAGATGTCATCGTTCTCAGAGGGGAATATCTACATGTATGGCTGTATGTGGTCTGCAAAAACAGATGTATACTTAATAAGATTCATAGTTGTAAGTAGGATCCATATTGAGGAGTAGAATGATGAATGAACCTGGAGAATGTCATAAAACATTCCAGAGACTGTAACATTGAATCTGCCAGCTTGTATTTGTGTACATATGGTTGAGAAGTATTTGTTTTCTGATGTTTTTCACTGTATGTGCCAACATCCATTCTGTTCTATAAAATAAAACCACAATTCCATCAGAAAAGGCAAACTTTTGCCAATTGGTGGAAGTCCACTGTTAGCACTGCTATGTAAATTCCAGCTTCTTCCACTGATGAATAGTCGTTAGCATAGCTGCTGTCACCATCCATCTGTTGTGAAGCTTTATATACAGCAAGATTCGCTGAACTATCAGTTTGGGCACAACTGTTGTAACCGTTGGGTTCATTTAAGCTCTAAAATTACTCCAGTATAGCATGTCAGTCAGACTGAGTGCACTGTCACAATTGCATCAGAAATTAAATTATGCTCATTATATATTTCTCTCTCTCTCTCTCTTTTTTTTTTTTTTTTTACAAATAGTATAGATAAAGTTTTTTTTTTTCCTCCCAAATAAATAACAGTTAGACATTTATTTTAGTAACTTATGTTATTTTTTAGCATTAGTCTAATTTTCAAATTGTGTGCTTTGCATATAATGAAAGTCAGTAAGTTATCTCTTTCCATAAATTACTATATTAATCATTGAAAAATATGGAGATATCATATAATGTAGTATTTGATTTGTGGTTGTTACTGTTTGTTCTCAAAATAATTTCAATCAATGTTTTTCCTTTTGTTTCCAATGCTAAGATTAACATTTTTTAAAAACTTAACTTATAAACTGTCAATTTCAAAATAATTAAATCTATCAGCGATAGTTAATTATTTGATAAAATATTTATTCATGTATAGACTGATACCTTCTCCTACCTTGTTCTTCATCCTTTGTCATTTGAAGAATGTTTTTATGATAGATTATTTCTTTCTTTATGTTAAGAGTACTAATCTATCAAATGCTTTGTTATTGCATTTATGTTCTCTCTAGAATTTATGGATTAAACAAGCTGCTGTTGGACTTGTATGCATTGTTGCCAAAACTTTAAATCTGGCAGATGTGCAATGTAGATTGATTCCTCTTTTGCAACCTTTTTTGAAGCGTCAAGTTATTCAAGTTGATCAAGAGGTAATAATCAGTACATGAATAGTTTGCATAATTTATATAAATTATTTCTCTAGAATTTTGCCTGCATTTTTATAAAGATTCTTATTTTGTTTATCAGTAATTTTTAAAAGACTATAAATTTGTATTAATTGTTATTCTGAATATGCAAGAGTGAGTCAAGTAATGACAAATTCCATATAGCATCTTAATTTACAGAAATTTTGAACAGCTGAGCACATCACTTTTCCACCGTTTTCGTGCATTTACATCATTTCACTAACTTCGTTCTTTTAAAAAAGACAGTTTTTTTTCTTCTTCTATAATTAGCTTTGTATCATTTTTAGGCAAATTGTTAGCTACTAGGAAGCCCATTTAACAGAACCTTTATTATGGGCAGATCTGTAAATAATTAACATCGTCAGTTTTCTCTAATCGGTACATATGTCCTTTGAATGAGAGTTTCTGTAGATAATGCTGATAAGTGATTGTATGATTTCTTGGTTATGCTTGTTCTCACTTGACATCATGTTGCACTTTCTTAAACCTCTTTGTTAATTAATGTATCACAACCTTGATACTGAGCAAAAAACACATTTACACCATATTATCTCTTGACGATGAAGTCATATAGCGCAGATGTCAGTGTTTCTATTTCTGTTGATACTGATTTCTTAGTTATACTTGTTCTTCTTACTTGACATCATGTTGCATGTTCTTAAACTTTTTTGTTAATTAATTTATCACTACCTTGATACTGAGCTAATGTATTGTGATGGATTTCCACGGATTTCACTACCTTTGGTACACATCAAGGGACATTAAACAATACATCATGCCATATTGTCTCTTGATTGTGGAATCGTAAAGGGCAGATGTGTGTCTATTTCTGTTGTTGTTTCTTCATTATAAGAGGCTACCAATGGCCAAGTGGATTAGACCACTGAACATAATTAGTTTCATCTGGTTTCAGATTCGGTTGCCATAATAAAATAATCCAATCCTGTTTTCAGTGAATGATGAATTCATTAAAGAATGGATTGTGTGGCTATTATTGTTATTCATGGCTGAATTAGCTATGATCCCATGCTGGTGTGTTACATTACATTAGCTCCTTACTTTTCGTGTTACTTTATAAATGCTATTACTTATTTTATTCACTTATGTAATAATAAAAAAATCTGATGTGGGCATCACAGGATATCCTTGTATGGCCTATAAATTATACACATTTTTTGCTGCATTTCATTTAAATTTATTTCCTCAAATTTTATTAGAGATCTATTTCTCATTCAATTAATTCAGATCTCACTCCACAGCAGGGCATGCATATAAAACTCAAATCATCTTCATTAAAAATTGTAACATACAGAAAAATATAAAACCCAAATACAGTTAAAAAAACAATTTTTTACAATTAAAATTAAAGTTTCTGTGCAAAAACAAACAATTCAGCCAGCAGAGAGGAAGACAGATCCTTCAGTGTCCAAAAACTGGGAGTTTACTCAAGGTCCTGTTTGGCAAAAAGACACTGAAATTAGTGCAGCAACTGGCTTATTGCACTGTTCTACTAAGAGTTTCAAATGTAAACAAATGGCTGCTTCATTAGGTTTAATATCACTTGAACAAATTTTAAATTATTAATAATTCTGTAACTATTGCGTGTAGATTAACTAAAGGCATAAAAACCTTAACCAGAGCATAAGAACAACATAATTCAATCACTTTTAAAGCAAAAAATGCACAATTTACCAAGATTATAAGAATAAAAAAAAACTTTAGCTGAATGAGCTGGGTAACAGAGTGGTTGTA
>KK112767.1:360522-379551 GCA_000611955.2 Stegodyphus mimosarum
TGTAGAGACATTAGGTGTTTTTTTTTTTTTTTTTGAGTATTTTACTAAAAACATTGAAAAAAGTTATTTGAATTTTCTACTTTTGATCCTAAAAAGTCTTACTCTTAACATGTTTATATTAACTTTATTTTCTCATCTTTTCCTTAGACACAAGGTAAAAAATTACAAAAATTGTCCTAATCTTGTCACATGGACAGGCATCTGTAGAAAAGAATTTTTCTATTAATAAAGAAATTGAAAACTGACAATTTAAAAGATCCATCTTATATTTCATACACAGGGAGATAGTCATATTGGTATGTCACCGTGACACCAGCCCTTACCGTATATTACTTTACATTTATTCTTAGTACTCATATTATTAAATAAATAAAATTAGCATTTTCTTCTATACATTGTAAATACATGCACTGCTTTAGATTAACAGAAATCTTCAGTTAAATCTGAAATTCTAAGATGAAGAGGGAACTTATTGAGAAAGAATTTCATTACATAAAGAAAATTATTCTTGAAAGGTATATTGTTAAAGCATTAACAAATTAGGGGATGAAGCAGAAACTAGTTGGAGCATTGATTTGTTTATTAATACAAATAAACTCAGAAAAGATGCTAAAGAAAAGTAGGAAGTAAATTAGCTAAAATATCTGAAAAATTTTCAAATTAAAAAGATGAATAAATATTTTGTTCTGAGTTGTTGCTACGAAGCATATATGTTTGTAGTATATTATGTGTAATTATCCTAATATCATTTTAGAATCAATATAATAAGTTACATGCATAATTATGTTAAATATTAGATTATGTTTAATAATAATGTACCTTGCTTACAGATTTATTTTGTTCTTAGAATGGTATTACCAAAGTGAAGTTTGGGTATCGATAATTGTTTTCATTTATTAAATTCCCTCTGCTGACTTAATTTTTTTCATTATTTATGTTCTTTAAAAGTCCTTACATTCCATGTGCAAAAATGTGTACAAACCATGATATTTTTTTGGAAGGAGATGTTGCTAAAGCTGGTTTTCCTTTGTTAGTATAACAGCAGGAAGCAAGAAAAAATTAGATTCAGAAGAAATACAATTAGCATAGAAAATTTTGCTTTACCTTGGTTGATTTGATCCTGCATATTAGTTTTTGCAGGCTATTACTGTTATAACTATTTGATCAAAATTAAAGTTTATATTTTTAATCATGTCGAAAAAATTTTCTAATTCTGGAACTGTTAGCAGGATCTGCAAGATGAAAACATGTTTGGTACTTGCCTTCTATAGTGGTCTTGGTGCAAGAAAATGGTGCTGATGTAGTTTGGACAAAGAAAGTGGGATTTAAAATTAGTTAAAACAACAATCTTATTTTGCCACAGATTGTGACACTGTAGAAGACAAAATTTTCCCGTTAATAGAATTGCGAAGGAATATGAAGAAGTGATAATAAATGAAGATGTTATAACAGAAGTTTTCCATTCCAATGGCCATGCCCCAATCAACAGTCAGATTTTTAAACCTAGAAAATTGGGCTACTAATACTCATGAAAGTGACAAAGACATTTTTTAGCATAAAAAACCTTTTGATTCACAGTTTAATGGAAGTTTTTGATATGGCAATTACAGGACTTAAACAATAGAACTTTATAACTGAACAAGAAATTATGTCTATGAAATTAAAGCAAAAGTAGCACAAAAATCAAATATTGAATTTGGGGGGGGGCAAATCTTGATTCCTCTAAAGTCATTCATGTTTTCATAAATAACTATTTCATGTTTTTAATTTCATAATTTATATCTGTCATCATACTAGATTTGAAATGGTCTAAAATCCAGAAATTTTCAAAATTCAGATTTGCCAAAGTCTCAACTATTCCAGATCTTGGGTTTTGTACTATTTAATATTTATTATACCATATACTAATAGTAGTTAATATTTGATTTGATTTTTTGCCTTATAAATTTTTATGGATACTTTTAGTATTGGAGATGTGTATAATTCTTCAATGGAGAAAAATGATGGAGAGATTGATTTAGCCTCACTTCCAAATCCACCTCAAACTCATTCTTTGCCGCTAACAATTACTGATCATCAGTTTGATAAAACAGTTAGAAATGTACAAAGGTGAGTTCTTTAAACTTGTGTGTCCAAACATAAAGACACTTTTGTATTGTGTTACATAAATTTTCAGTGTGATTTTATTTTACTTAATTTGTATTTGTAATTTTTTTCCCATACTTTTAGTAAGAAGTCATCAAAAAAGAAATCAGCTGTTGAATCACCAACAGTAAACATGGTAAGTATTGCATTATTTATACAGGGTAGTTCAAAACTATATGTCAAAAATGTAAAGGCAGATAGAGGGGACCTGAGTAAGCAGATTTCATATACGAATGTGTGTGCAGTAATGCCACATTAAAGCACTAGCATGTAAAGCAGTATGAATCACAGGAAAATGAAAAGACAAATAAGAACAGAAGAAAAAAATTATTAACAATTTATGACAGGTGCTCGAAAAGCGGCCACCAACAGCAGTACAAGATTCACAGTAGTGGCACATGAATTGACGTGCATTAGAAAAGATGTCGGACATGTCCAGCAGCAATAAACAAGTGGGCGACAAGATCTTCTGCAGATGTGATGGGACTCTATTACACGAGACTTTTAATATGACCTCAAAAAAAGAAATCGAGATTAAATCATGAGAACACATTAGCCAGGGAACTGGTCTGGCCATCCTATCCAATGCTGGCTGTGGCCAGCGCCCAGTTGATTCCTTATGTTCTGGTTGAAGTGAGCTGGGGCTTCATCATGCTTGAACCACATTCAGCTGCAAACAGCTGGAGGAACATAGACCAAAAGTTCAGGTAAGACCTCCTGTATGTATGGCCTCCTGTAAGATGCTGTATGTATGGCCATTTAGACAATTTAGTAGAATGTAGGGTCCTACAAAGTTATTGTGCACAATGCTTGCCCAAACATTAATGGAAAACCTCTCTTGGTAGGTGTAAGTTCTTGTACCATGTGGGTTATCGTGAGCCCACAGATGAGAATTATTGATGCTAAACATACCTGACTGCATAAAGGTAGCCTCATCAGTGAATGAAACATCTGCATGGAAAGTTTGATTGCCTGCAGTCTGCTATAGGTACCAATGAGCAAAGTTGTGTAGAAGAAGGGGTCATTACTTGCACTTTCTGTAAACAACATGGATGCATTCTGTCTTCATGTAAAATCCTCAAAACTGTTGCATGACTTACACCCACCGCACATCCTACAGCTCTCGAGCTTGACAAAGGATTATCCCTTACTGTGTTTAGTATTGTTTCTTTCACCGTAGGAGTTGTGCGATATCTTCCAATGTCAGCATCACGCCTGGATGCATAAAATGATTCATTCGTGCTTAACTGCTGATGAAGATGCTCAAATGTTCTACGATCGGGCTGACTCCTATCCAGAAATCATTCCCTGTACATCCTTTGAGCAGCTAATCCATTTCTTTGTGCAGCCCTAATACATGAAATACATGTCACCAAGTTCCACATTGGTGTAACGATACATGGTGCTTGAAATCCGTGCAGGAAATTAAGAATCCAGCTAGCACAGTGCGTTTTTTTATATGCCACACTCATCAGTGCTCTCTTCTGGCTCAACGCAGCATTACCGCACATACATTCCTATACAAAACCTACTTATTTAGGCACCATCTACCTGCCTTTACATTTTTGATGTATAGTTCTGAACCACTCTTCATTATTACATGATTTAAGGACTGACTTTTTTTTTTCTGTCATTGTTTTTACTATGACAAGTTTGAATCTGTGTAAGTTATGATATGTTATTTCAATGAAATTATGCATTAGATTTTCATAAAATGTTTCTGTTTTTAGATTCATAATGTTGTTACTAAACTGTATATATATTATTGAATTACATGTATTGTGCTGCATTTAGGTTGCCATTAACACAAATTTTCAACTAATAGGATGCTTACGAATCTCATGATCTCAAAGGAAGTTTTTTTACATCAGATTAGCAAATTAGAATGTAGTAAAAGTTCTGTCAGATAATTGAGGTCGCAGACTGAAAAATTTTAAATAGAGATCATTTAAATGAATATATTATTATGGCACATAGTAATTATAGTAAAATTAAGTTTATATATGTCTTTATAGCATTTAAGTAATTTGAATAAAAATATAATGATATTTTTATTTTAAAAAGATCTGTTTTAATTTTTACTGACTATTTAGGATGCATTTAAATGAAATAGTAATTTTAAAAAATTAGAATAACATTCTAACATGTAATAAAAATCATGAAAACAGAGTAAAAAAATATTAAGAACCACTGCTTCAGAATAAATTATTCCAATAATTATTTAACTGATTTTAGTGTTGTAAAAATAACAAATGCAAGTTAAAAAAATCATTTCTGTTTCTTATGCTGTTTCTATTCATACTGTTTTTATGATTAGAGGTAGCTCCTACTCGCTTTAGATTTTTACGTAGAATCAAAACTTTTTTAAAGATTAAAATATATGCCACAACTAATAAAATCGGGGAAATTTATATGTTATACTCTCATGACCTTTGAAGTTGTTTTTTACATTTATAGCAATTTTTATTTCACCTAAAGTTTTTACCGAATTTTTAAATGTTAGTTGTTTTGGGGTAAATATACAGCTGAATTTTGATAAGCCAAAACAGAAGGAAATAACCCCCTCCAAAAAAAAAATTAATTCGCTAGAAGTGCTGACTAGCAGATGATAATTTTGCATCTTATTGAAGACGTTTGTTCATATTTCATGAATAATTTTTTCATAGACAGTCTGTTACTTTGTAGAGTTCTACAGTCTTTCTGTTGTGTAGAATCTTGAGAAATAGTGATTTTACTGAAGAAGAGTTAAAATTGCCCTTTATTAAACTTTATTAAATAATTTACAATGCGTCAACTTGACGCTAACATACTACGCCTCAACTTGGGCGGTAACTGAAACAGTAGAATCGAGCTAAAAATTGGAAACTTTTACCTCTTCCACCACCTTTGGCACCATATCCAAAAAAATAGAATTTTCTTCAAAATTTATTGTGGCATTCGACGCCTTGAGAAACTCTGTACCTAAAATTACATTATTTTCCAAATTTTTAACAACAAAAAATAAAACTTTCAAAACTTTGTTTTTTACCTGAATATTCAGTGGTAGCTTTCCAGCACATTCTCAAACTTTCCCTTGTGCGGCAACTATTTCTGTGCTACAATTTTTAAACAATCTTATTCTCCAGAAATTTCTATAGTAGAATTTTTGGGTTAAAAAATTTCCTCCCGCGCTGGTGTCCACGAGTGCTTCTATGGGTACGTCATTTAAAAGAACCTGGATTACCAGTAATTGGGAATTCTTGACTACCACGGTATTTACATACAACTTAGAGGGATTTTGTGATGCACACGGGGTCTGAACCCTCAATTTCTCAGGCTCCTCTGTTCGTTTTTCTTCCTGATGATTGCTGGGTGCGCTGGCGGTCTTTGACTTTACCGTTTTCATTCTTGCTTGTTGACAGCCTGGTAAGAAAATGTTTTCCTCCATTGTATTTGTTTCTTTCTGCAGCCAGCTGTCGGGAGAACTGCTGATAGTAACCCTGGGTAGGAAATCTCGAATTTTCCACTACCCGCCGGTTTTGAAACTTTATGACTAATTCAAATAGCTCTTGCAGCGTTCATGGGTTTCTCAGCTCCATGAAATCTGGTACTGCGGGTAATAATCTTGGTAATATAATTTCAATTACTTCATTATCGGGCTTCCTTCCATAAAGCATATTCACTAGTTTGACTTTATGCAGGATAATTTCGGTAAGGTGTTCAACTTTCCATTGATAAAAGCTGTAGAGTTCGGCTTCAAGCTTTGCACGATCCTTCACGATCGGGAAGGCCTTCAGGAGCACCGCTTTGAAATTCTCAAAATTGTAGGTGAAGCTTCTGACTTCCCCGAGTAAGAATTTTCCAATCCCTTTCCACCAAGATTTGTCCTCGGAGGGCACTGGAGGCGATAGCTACTTTTTGCCTTTCGGGTACTGGATACAACTGAAAGTGCGTTTCAAGCGATTCTAGGAATGAAATGATGGAGTTTTTACTGTTAAACACCACTGCTGGCTTGATAACTGCTCTCATCAACTGTAATAAAAAGCCAAATCCATCCAATGGGCTTGTCACCATTGGGTCTACAACTTCTGTCTCTGGTGAGGATTGTCTGTCCTGATTATTAGCCATTGGATTCGAATTAGAAGTTTAGGCACCAGATGTAAAGTTCTACTGTCTTTCTGTTGTGTAGAATCTTGAGAAATAGTGATTGCACTGAAGAAGAGTTAAAATTGCCCTTCATTAAACTCTTTAAATAATTTACAATGCGTCAACTTGACGCTAACGTATTACACCTCAACTTGGGCAGTAACTGAAACAGTAGAATCAAACTTAAAATATGAGATATTTACTAATAGTAGAATTAAACTACAGGGCTCATACAATCCTGTACCCTACAGTGTGTAGACAAGTCTAGTGGCAGCAAGATAATAGCGATTAAGCCACATCTAACCAGCAGTAACTGCTAAGCAGAAGCTTGCATATAAGCATGCACAGAAATTTCCCAGACTCTCTCTGTACTGGAACGTCGATATTTAACTTATTCTCCCACTGGTAGAATTTGCATTTCTTACGCATGCTACCAAATTTAAATATTCTGGCACTGACAATTAAGGGAATGAAGGCTTATAGGAAAGTAACTTAAAATTAAATTTAACTGGTTATTTAAAATAAATATAAATCCCTACAACTTAAAAAGTTAATGTGTAAGCTGCTACTTTGAAAATGTTTTATTTTTGACTTCTGTGTAGATTGTTTAAACATCCGTATTTTTTTAAAAAATTTTAGATTGTATGATAATTTTATTTTTATTATTAAATTTGTTTTTCAGAATGAGGAATGGCAGCATATGTTTGGCTCAAGTGATCTTAAAAGTCCTCCATCTCCAAGACTTCAACATCAGAACTCTGATCCGTCTTTGTCTTCATATTCTAAGATATCTGCCAGTGGAAAAGTCTTAGATGATAATTTAGAATTCAAAACCACTTTTGATGGTAAAAATAGTGTGCCCATTGCAATTTTAGAGGACCGTCATAAACCTAGTATAGTATCTAAACTTCTTATTCTGCTTTAACCCACATGCTGTTTCTGTCTTCTCTCTCTTCATAGCTATTTTATTTTATTGTATCTCCTCTTGCTGTCTGTTCTTTTCACATTAAAGAAAACTTATTCATTCTGAAGAGGAACTGCATGCAGGATGCAATATGTCTAGGTCGCTATAATATTTTCTATTTGTTTTAAGAATGATTCTGCACATATTTTTAAATGTTAATGCAACTACGTGCTTGAATAAATGTTTAACATATCTGATTTGCTGTAAATACCAGTTATTCCAAGTGCTGATAAAAAGGAAATGTTTGTAACTTGCTAATTTGTAAACTATAGCTAATGAATTTTATTAATAATTTTATTATTATTTCATGTTATTTAATTTTATTATTTAAGTTTTAAAAATAGGAAAAATTACTTGTCAATTTTTTTTAAATCATCATTTTTGATAACAACTAGTATATATTATTCTTGGACATGATTTTTGGTAGTAGAAAATAATTTGCATACTCATGAAGATATAACTTTGTTATTTTATAATTGTTATAAAAGAAACAAAATTTTAAAAATTGCCATTCGTGTATAATATTTGCCAGAATTTGATGCTTAAACATTTTGTTTAACTTCTCGTAATGTATTCCTATCTCCTGTAAAAAAATCTGATTTGGCTACTTCATGACCTCCTACCAATTTCATGTTAAGACATGGAAATGATAGAATAGCAATGGGCTTTAAGTCAACTATCACTTCTAGTTCATTGTTTGTAAATCTGGTTTGTTTATAAACTTAATGGCTTAGTTTTAATTATAATATGCTAATTATTTTATAACTTTATACTAATATACAATGGACAATGATAACTTTAAGTTCTCATGTACGCATCTGTTCTCATGCTTTGATTTGAAAATATCACCTAGATCATAATATGTTCTCCGAAGCCTTTCAGATTCATAAATCAGTGATGTAACAGTCACAAAATTTCTAAAAGTACCATATCTTTAGAATTCCCATTAGAATGTTAAGTGTTCTGTATTATTTTATTTCCTATATTATTTCTTTAAAAAAATACATAAAGATAGCATTTGATGGAGGATCCTTTTATTTGAAAAGTAATTCAGCACAAAAATGAAACAAACACATTGAGGATTGAGGCTAATACATTTAGTTGCTTCATAACTTGCTTTCATAATGAGTTTGTTCTCATTATATTTAGCATAATTCCAAGAATATATTTAATTGCTATAAATGTAATATTTTATTCTCAATCACAAGCCTGTTATCTAATTCTTATAATATATATTTTTTTTACAAAAGCCTCTTCAAATCTTCAAGTAAAGTACAACTTCTTGTTTATTGTTTTCACCCAAAATATAATATATTGCTCTCATTCATATTAAATCATAAATGCTAAAATTGCAAAATTTTGGATTGCACATTAATATAGTTTCCTATTTAAAACTGTCGTGGATCTCAAACAAAGTACCACTTCCGGTTGTCCAGTTTTACCCCAAATCTAGTCAACTCTTTATATAAATGTATTTGGAAATTTTAAGTTTCATGTAAGGGTTATTATAGACATCAAAATTGTCACAGACAGACAGACATCTAAAAATAATAAAGTCGAGCTGTGCAGAACTTATTGCATGCTTATTCCCTGAAAACTTAACTATCCAATTTTTGGAACAAAAACATTACCTTCCTTACCTAATATAGATTGGCAGGAGATAGAAATGTCTAGTACAGATGTACAATGTGTACTTAAAGCATGGAAAACATATATTCTGTAACATTTGGTTACTCAAGTAGGTAATTTGCTGTCCCTAATTTTATCATGCTGTGTATAACTGACTTCATTTTGTGTATTTAAAACTTCAGATTTTAAATTTTTATCTTCATTTAATAATGCTTGGTTTTCATGAAAGGCTTTTGCTTCATTTTCTAGAGTTGCATGATGTAATTAATTACTAATTAGAATATAACTTTCTAATGATTGTCTTGCTGTAATATTATTGGTGTTTGATAATCAGTAATCGTTTTTAAAATATTACCAGGAAAGTTTTCTTAACATTTTGTCTTATTGTGTTTAGTAAAAAAAAATTTCTTCACTCAGTGCTTGAGTGTTGAAATTTTTTCCTACTGCTACAAATACCTTTTCTATTTAAATTACATATGTAGATGAAAATACAATGGATAATTTTTCTATGCCATCATTTTATTGATTTGAAATAGCTATTCAGTATATATTAGATATATTTATTTCTAAAACTTTAAATTTATTATCTATTTATTTTAAAATTATTTATGATTATTATTTGAAACTGTAGATCATTGTGCACCTTGTCATGAAGAGCTTCAGGCATTAATTTTAAAGAAACAGGAAGAGTGGATTAATGATGAAATTGTCAGAGAAGCCAGTGAACTAGGTTGTAAAGAAGAAAAACCACTGTCTGGTAAAAAGGGTTCCAAAATACCGTCTGGATATTTGGTTGCCCATTTGCATGAGCATAAGAAAGCTGTGGTCAAGTAAGTATATGGTGCTGAAATTTTCTATTAAGTTGTATTGTACACTTTTTCTCTTTTTTAAAATTCACACATGCATACATCATAAATCAGACTGTACTTAGGAATGGGGCATATTTCTTTTATAAGAGTAAAAGGAATTTGGTGAATTTGCTCAAGTAGTTGTAAATTATGACAGTATGTGTATAAAGTATTTCAAAGTACAGTATATGCACTTTAAGACTGTCATGGTGTCTGATCATGAGCTTTTCATTTGCCATAGAAAAGTTCTAAAAAAAATATACTTAGTGTAAAATTTTCATTGTGCTTTACTGTATCATGTCTTGTTAACCCCCCCTCCCTGTTTCAAGAACAGATTATTCAAATCGAGTATTTTTGTTCATTGCATGAAAAAATATTTCGGACTGATTGGTTTCTGTATAAAGTATCACTATTTTTATGATAATTTTGGACACAGAATATTGTGTGATATATAATATGGAACATATTTGTACATATTACTTTTATACATATTTATGTATTATATTATTAAATAGCACAGGGAAATAAGCATATAAGGTCTAACAAATATAAGTAATAGTACAGTACATCATATATAGAAAAATTAACAAAATACTCGGCATATTAGTAGAAAAAATATCCCATCATCTCTGTACCTCCCCTATAAAACAAAAGTGACACATAGTTTGAGAATATGTGGCATGTGTAGTATAATATGGCAGTGGTTATTTGACCCCCAAGGCAATTTTATACAGCCCAGAATATATTTAAATTATTAATATTTGTTGCAAATATGGTGTTACAAAGATTTAAAAATTCTAGTTATTTGAAGTCAGTGTTCGCATTCTTTTTATTACCATTGAAAATGAACACAAATAACATGCCAGAAAATATACAAATGAAGCTAATTAATTTACAGGGTGATATAAATCTTATAACAATAAGCCGACAAGAAATTACAGAATTATACATGGATACTAGACTTAGTTGGCATTTCTTGTTGACTTAAATGATCATTTAAATGTTTCCAATAAAGATCTGCATGGGCAGAATAAATTTATCACTAAAGCATCTAAAAGCATTTAAATTGCAATTATGATAAACATGATTGGAATTTTTTTTAAAAATGTATATTTCCTACATTTTAAATCTTGCGATAGTATTTTGAATGAAAAATCTCATAAATATGCAATAAAAATAACACTATTATGATAAAAATTTTAAAAACGATTTAAACACTTTAATGATCTGAAGGCCAGTTTTATATTATTTTCATTGCCATTAAAAACAATGTGAATGACTCACCAGCAACTTGATGAATAGAGGTAATTAATGTATAGTATGATATAAATCTGATTATTCAAAGATTTTGAAGATACAGATTTCATTAATTTCTATTCATATTTGTGAAAAAATAAATAAGCTCAATTACCAAATTTTGCACTAAGAATAATTGCTTTGTTTACAAATACATTTATATATGAACAGCATTTTTTTTCCCGCGATTGACAGTTAATAAGAAAAGAACCTGATTGATTGATGAATATCTACAACTTGTGATGAAGATAATTTCTAGTACTTTTTCTCCAAGACTATAAATTTTATTAGAATCGAAATGCCATCAAATGTCAACATGTAGTAAAATATAGATATGTATGTACACTGGTTCTCAACTTTTTCTTTTGCATTTTAATAATACGTTGAAAGGTTATAATTGCAGTGTTTAATATAATTTAATTACGATACACACACATTTGTTATTCTCTTTAATGACAGCAAAGATATAAATACAGTACAAAGCCCGAGATCCAGATGTCCAATATCCGGAAGGATTTAAAATCCGAAGCTCAAAGCCACAAACTTTTTCCCCCCTCCTTGTACGTGGTTCGCATGCACATTTGATTTTTCCTTCCATAATAAAACATGTGGAGAGCCCCATTCTTAATTTTGCTTAAGCAGTAAATACAGTACCTCATTATTTCAGAAGTCAATCATTTAAGCATAAATTTGTGAGATTAATAATTTGACTTCGTAGCTGCTATCTGCTTGGCATACATCTCAAATCCAAACATTCTACTTAGGAACATCATTACATCTACTAGTATTTTATACCCCTGATGCCGATCTTGCAAATCATTATTTATTATATTTTGCTTTCATCACCGCATGTTTATCAATGCATGACAACTTGAGTAATGACTGATGCAATGATGTCTAAACATTTTTTTTTTTATATTAGTGATTGAATAACAAGAATATGGCAAACTTTTATGCTGACATTATGCTTGGCAATGATTACAGATTTAAGTTAAATGCGCTAAGAAATGTTGACGAGGAAAAATTTAACAAAAATTTCTTTTTGTATGCTAAAAATAGATTTTGTTAATGAAACTCATAGGCCAAAAGATTGTTATTCACATAAACCCAGAACCGGCATCAGGGCTCTTATGGCCACACCAAGCGGCAGAATTTAGGGAAGATAAAATTTTGGGAATTTGGAGAAGCACCAAGCGGCAAAATTAAGGGATGACAGAATTTTTATAATTTACGGAAAGCACTGGGACCCAAAATCTAGGGCGGCAAAAATTTAGAACTTCTAGATGCTTTGTAGCAGAATTTAGGACCCGCAGAGTTAAGTATATTTATTCAGGACTCACGTTAGCCTTAAACATGTGCAAGAAGTAGATGTAGGTATAATAAATAACTAAACTAATACAATTCAGGCTTAATTCAGTATATCTAGCAATAGAAGCAAGACGAAATTTAGCAGAACAACTTGTCTTTCATCACCAGTCTTATGATACATAGACAATAATGTATAGCGGATGCTATTAGGCTAGGCTAAAATTATCTTCATCAATAATGAGGAATTTCAGTTAATGTAGCAGGCTTCAAACCAAAGGTGAATGGATTTTGTAAAGAAATGTGGAGAAGCGCTAATAAATGAAGATGATATAACAGAACTTTTTCATTGCGATGACAATGCCCCAATCATCAATCAATTAACGGATGTCGAAATCCGTTGTATGGTTCTAGATCCAGAAAACGTTGCTACCAATACTGAAGAAAGTGACAGAGAACTTTTGATTGACAAGTTAGTCGGAATTCTCGACGCAGTAATTACAGAGTTTGAACAGTGGAACTTTTTAACTGAACAAGAAATTATGTCTGTTTTTAGAATTAAAAGAAAGTATGAGCACAAAAAATGAAGCAACTTACACAACTTACATTGAAAGAAATGTTTAGTAAAGTAAACAAATAAATATTAAGCTTTTTCTTTGTAAATTTTGGTACCCTTTAGATCATAAATGCTCTTTATTTTATAAATCACGATTTCATATTTTTAAACGTAAAATTTCTGCAGGCAAACTTATAGATTTAAATTTATGATCTAATATCCAGAAAAATCCCAAATCCAGAATTGCCAAAGTCCCAACGAGTCCAGATCTTGGATTTTGTACTGTAATATAAAACATAAGATTAGGTTGAGCAATGTAGTATCTTATGAAGTTGTAAGTTTTTTATATGTATATTAAGTTTTATGTGTGTGTACAAGATGCAAAATATGTAAATTTGCAAAAGCTGCGGCCCTTTTCTTTTTAATTTATTATTCCCCCGCCTTTTTTTTTTTTTTTTTGTCCCCAAAATAGTAACTGCTAATATTAAATCTCTGTGAACTGTATTATTTCAAAATTATCCCTTCTCACATAATTTTTACATAACACTGATGACACATATATTTACATAATGCTTTAATGAATAGTAATTTAGAATTTTATAAAACAAAATTCAAACAAATAATCAAAACAAATTGAAATTATAACTTAATTTGGAAACTATGTATTCACTCTCTGCTGTTCTGCTTGATCACTTTGTTGCTGACACTGTTCTTGTTTACTTCAAAATGGGAAAAATCATCAAAGAACAACCATGGTTTTAGTACCTATTTATAAATGATGCATCAAAATTTTTCATCTACAATAAAAGCAATGTTTTATTGAGAAATATAAGAATTGTTGAACTGACCATTATTGTAAGTATCTCCCTCGTCGACATCTGAATCATTTTATATATAGAAATCCAAACTACATATGTTTATGTCTGTTTCATTAACATGAATACAGTCCATTCTTCTCTTTTATTAACAATATGTTCTTTGCACTAGAGGACATACATTTAGGTTATCTTATTTGTTATATCTATGTACAGTGCTGGCCATTAAAAATGCAGTACTATAGGTGACAAAAGTTATCAAATCAGTATTTGTTATACAGCTAATTTTATGTTTCAAGCGGGGAAATGGTTATAATTGCAACTCAGTTTACTTGCAGAATATAAAAAAAAGAAATCAGTATTTGATGTAACTACTATGAAAAGATATAACTACTGCTGCAGATTTTGGTATAGAGACGAAAAGATGTTGGATGTGTGTGTCTGTGAATACATAAATCCAAGCTGCTTCAACTTAATAATGTTCAATAAGTAACGTAGCTTTCGAATATGTAGGCACAGGCAGGAATGGAGCATATTGGCCATTTAACAATTGTCGAACATTGTATAACATACATCATGATAGTGCATTTTTTTAGATACTTGTCTGATATACCTGGATGACATCATCATCGGGAAGAGTTTTGAAGAACATCTGGAAAATCTTAGAAAAGTGCTTCAGAAACTGAAAGAAGCCAATCTGAAGTTGAGTCCCAATAAATGCAAATTATTCAGACAGGAAGTGACTTACCTCGGACATGTCATCTCTGCTGAAGGCGTGTACATGGACCCTGAAAAAGTATCAGCAGTTAAAGACTGGAGACGTCCCGAAAATGTCCACCAGCTGAGAAGCTTTCTAGGACTTTGCACCTACTGTAGGAGCTTCATGAAGGATTTTTCTTCCATCGCAAGACCCCCTTCACAAGCTGACAGAGAGCAAGCAAAAGTTCGTGTGGACAAAAGAATGGGAGGATTCATTTAAGAACATGAAGAAAGCTTTAACATCTGCTCCAATCCTGCAGTATCCTCAGCTCGACAGACCATTTATTTTTGACATGGACGTGAGTAATGAAAGTGTCGGCGCTGTTTTGTACCAAGAAATAGAGGGTCAAGAACGTGTAGTGGCTTACTGGAACAACTGCCTGTTTAAACCAGAGAGGAATTGCTGTGTCACCAGGAAAGAATTGCTCGCCATAGTCAAAGCTGTAGAACATTTCCATCATTATCTATATGGCAGAAAATTCCTGCTTTGCATGGACCATGCATCATTGGCCTGGATTTTAAATATCAAGAATCATGAAGGTCAAATTGCCAGGTGGATACAGAGACTCCAAGAATATGACATCACTATCCGTCATCAAAAGGAATCATCACATGGAAACGCTGACGCCCTGTCTAGAAGACCTTGCCCAGAAAACTGGCAATATTGTTCCAGGGTTGATGCTAAATACCAGCTGCTTAATCCGGTCACACGATAAATTACAACATCAACATCGGCTGATCCAGACCCATGAAGTGACAAAGAAGTCAGGAAGACCAGCTAGAAGACTGTGACATTAAATTCATAATTGATTTAATGGAGACCTCAAACAGAAAACCTACCTGGTAGGACATTTCGAGCTATAGTCCCAAGACAAAACAATATTGGGCTCTTTGGGACTCACTCCATATTCGAAACGGTGGCTTGTACCGCAAATTGGAATTGGATGATGGAAAGACATTCCAATGGCAGCTGCTACTCCCAAGATCCAGGATCCCAGACTTCCTAGAAGAACTACATAGCAGCCCTGCAGGAGGCCCCTTCGGAATAAGGAAGACTTTGCAAAGGGTTCGGGAGCGCTTCTACTCGAATAATGCAAAGGATGACTTACAAAAGTGGTGCCAATCTTGCGATACCTGTGCAGGTCGGAAAGGACCAAAGAGACGCACCCGAGAGAAGCTGCAGCGTTACAGTGTAGGAGCGCCTTTTAAACGTATTGCCTTTGACATCTTAGGACCTCTGCTACAAACTGCTGATGGCAATAAATACATCCTCGTTGTCATTGATTATTTCACCAAGCGCCCTGAAGCATATGCTATTCCTGATCAAAAAGCTGTCACAGTAGCAGAGATGATGATATAGCACTGGATTTCCAGGTTCTCTTCAGATCAGAGATGGAATTTTACCTCAGCAGTAATCAAAGAACTCTGCAAGCTACTCAGCATTGACAAGACCCAAACGACGCCTTTACATCCCCAGTTAGATGGCTTGGTAGAGAGGTTCAGCCGAACCATCCTTAATAACCTCTCGTTAGTAGTTTCCAGAAACCAGTGGGACTGGGACAAGAAGTTACCACTGTTTTTACTGGATTACCGCAGTGCTGTCCACGAGACTACCAGCTATTCACTATCTCAGATGCTCTTCAGTCGTCTGCCATGTGATCTTCGCCCTCCTGATGCACCTTCATCACCTGAGGAATACATTCAATATCTCCATGCCTGATTTGAAGTGGTGCACAATTTTGCATGAGAGCAAGTTAACTTGGCGACGGAGAAGATGAAGACCCGATACGACACCAGAGCTACTGGGCATTGTTTCAACAAAGAAGACAAGGTGTGGTTGTGGAATCCAACTCGATGCAAAGGACTCTGTCCGAAACTACAGTCACCTTAGGATGGTCCGTACACAGTCCTAAACAGGCTGAACGACGTCGTGGTTCGGATCCGTAAGTTATCGAACTCTAAGCTTAAAGTCGCTCAATACGACAGGTTAGCTTCTTACTATGGCCTTAGTATGTAGTGTATATAATTGTAAATGGTCCTTTTTGTATTTAGTATTTGATAGTATTTGATTTGTATTTAATACAATCTTTTACAAAAAAATCAAGAAGGACTTTTGCGATCATGGCAAAATTTGGTATGCAAAAACATCTTGATCGAATGTGCAAATGATCAAAGTACTAAGCAAGACAGTATGAAATGGGAGTCAATTTGGCTCATCTGGTATATGTTTCTTCATTTTTTTTAGTTGTATCTTTGCATAAAATCTCTGCAAGATGTATATAATATGTTTCATTTTCTATCAGGATCCAAGTAATGCCAAATACTCCACTATTTGCTACATGTTCTATTGATGGTACTGTTAAAATATGGGACTGTGAGAAATTAGAAGGAAAGAGTTTTGCCATTCGTTCAAGAGTTACTTATGGAAGATTAGGTATGCATTATTTTTTAACTGATATTTCTGTATATATTGTAAAATCAGAGAGTTGGATCGTGTGAGAAAATATTTCCCAGGCAGCATGCTTTCTTTAATTACCCATGAAGCAATTTACAAATGGCGCATCATATAAAAAATATATGAGTTGAATGTAAAAAAAATGCATTTCTAGGGAAAAAATTATAGGTATTTATGTATATTTTTACATTACAAGTATGTGTAAGATTTAGGTATATTCATGCAGATGATGCATTTTATTTGTAGCTTCAATGTATAATGTACATAAATTTAAAGGATTTACATATATTTTTGGTGAAAATTTATGTACATTTATTTTTATTGCATGTATTAAATATTTCCAATTTTTAACTTCATATATTTTTAGTGAAAATTGACATAAATCTGCATAGTTTTTACTTCCTTATATGAAATAAAGAAAGTATTGTAATCGTGAAAAATTTCAGTTTAATCATATTTCAATGGAATTATTCATTCTGACGATTCTCAAAACCATTTGGACAATATTTTTAAGTGAAATCTCTATGTATGGACAGAGTGAAGGACTCTTTTTTCCAAAACGGATTGTAAAGTGGTTTCAAAAGGGAATTTTTCATGATGTTTGTATATATGTATGTGTCTCACATAACTTAGAAACCAATTATCCATAGAAAGTTGAAGTTTTGCACATGAGACTGCTATAACATCTAGATATGTATCTCCCTTTTTTATTGCAGATGGCAATACCAAACATCTCCCTCTCTCTCTCTCTCTCTATATATATATATATCTATATTATAGAGAGAGAGAGGGAAATGTTTGGTATTAGATTACACCTGTCGTTGGCAACAGCCTTGAGCACCTAACAGGTGGCAGTGCGATTTGGCTCAGTTCCGCCCCCAATTTTGATGGAGAGCACCCGGGGGGGACGGGTCCGAGGGTCTCCCACCCCTCTCCCCTTCCACCAAACCACATGAGAGGACTTTCGGCTCGCCGCATATTTAAAGTGCTGCCATGCCGCAATGACACTATACATTTACAAACATCCATGCCTTCTCCGTGATTCTAACCCGAGCCCTTCGGCACGGCAGTCAGCGACGCTAACCATTATACCGGTTGGGCGGCCATTCTATTGAAATGAATTTACTTATTGTATCTAATTCTATTGAAATGAATTTACTCATTAGCATATTTAAAATGAGATTATTAAACTGGAATAATTAAAAGCGAAAGTTCAACCGACAAACTAAGTAATTATCATCTCATATATATAGACACACACACACAAACATACAATTGGCATAGAAGCATTTTTTTTAAAATTGTTTTTAAAGATTATCCTATCTGATTGTGTAGGGCTGTTACTTGGAAGTGAAAATAGATGCCGGATAAGGAAATTTATTTTAAAATGCAATTAGAGTTATAAAAATCTTAGAACAGGAGTAACTAATAAAAATACAAATGAAAACTATTTATATTTAATGTTTCAAACAGAACTTTTTAGCACTCACCCCCATACCCAGCCATTATTTTCAAAATTGTTGGTCATATACTTCCAGTTACAAAAGTGTTTTAAGTGACGAAAATATTCATATTTCAGCATAATCAAATTCTTTTCAAAAATTGATTTTAAACAAATAATGAAATCTAATGTTTAATGTGATCTCCCAGTTCCTATACTTATATTTGGGAAAGCATTTATGTTCATTTTTAAAAAATAAAATTCTAAAAAGTTTGACTCTCATATGACAAAAATTAGTCAGGATATTTAATTTCAAAATTTGCAGATTTTTATGTCATTTTCTTCTTGCCTTGAGGGATTGGTTAATTGAGATAGAATAATTTGAGGAAATAAATTTAAATGAAGTGTAGCAAAAAATGTGTGTAATTTAATATAATATAATATGTATAATTTAGTAGACTGTACAAGGAAGTCATAGTGTCCACATCAGATTTTTTTTACTTAGCATACATGTATACTTTTCATAGGAATTTTCATTAATTTATGCTATTTTTTTACTTTGCATATAGGTATAATGTTGGTAAAAATTTAGGTACATCTCCTGTACCTTTTACTATATATTAATATGCATTTTAGCAGGGGAAAAATGTGTACGAAACAACTATTTTCCCATTTTACTATTTCTTATGCT
>KK112767.1:397567-455747 GCA_000611955.2 Stegodyphus mimosarum
ACACGTTTCGAGAAATATCTCGACAGGAAGTTATTCTAGAAGCTTCCCGATTGGACCATGGGATATCGCCTATTTGGTCGCCAAATGGGCGATAAAGTCGCCAATCTGGCAACCCTACCATACACTATTTTATGGCAACCCTAGTGCTATGCCGGAAAGCTTACATACAGGCGCAACCGCCGAATTTTTCGTAACAATATATATATATAACAAAACAATTCTTTGAAAACAAAATATAATTATGCCTAGTATTTTTACACATTAAGCTGCTGAAAAATTATCGTAAATACATAAAGTAAGAAATTTAGAACCAATTTTTCACAAAGACCAAAAGTTGAAATTCATAAATAATAATTTTTTTTAAATCCTATAAATGCAAAAAAGAATTTAATAAATATTAAAACCAAAACTCTTCAAAGAAGCAATACCCCAATCCAAAAAATTAATGAAATTTAAAAAAAAAAAAAAAAAAAAAAAAAAAAATCAGAAAGTCAATCATCGTCAGTGCCACTTCATCAGGGGTCAGGAACATTGAAACTAATTGAAATCTTTCTTCTACTAAAATCCTTGCTTTTCTGTATCCAGAATTAGCCGATGAACCATTTCAATATATTTTAATTATAATAGTTCACCCGAAAATTCTGGCTCGTCGCCAAAGCAAGAGGAAAACAAAGTAAATTCTAATCAAAATATTTTGCCTTTAAATAGAGAGAACTCTATTCAAAGAATTGAAAACGTAAATGAAATAATAAAATTCCTTAGTGAAAAATTCAAATAAAAATTTTACCTTTAAACAAAGAGAACATTATCCAAAGAATTGAAAATGTAATTTAAATTATAAAACTTTAGTGAAAGACTTGATCTAAATGAAAGTGAAATAAAAACTAACAAGAAATAATTAAAAACTTCAGTACTTTCAATTAGAACACAACCAAAACTATGAAAAAGATCACTACAGTAGTGATGTTTAGGTTTGCCAGTTTGGCATCATTGGCGAAATTAAAATTCAGCGGTGAAAAAGTAATCTCTCAAAAGTCGAAAAATTTCAACAAAAGATAGAATTTTGAAACCAAAGGAAAAACTTTTTGAAACTTATATGAAAATTTTAATTTAAAATATATATTTTGAAAAAGAAAAATATTTATTACATTACTAATTAAAATGAAATTTAACTAAATTCTGACCTTTTTAAAAACAAATTGGGAATAAAGAATGTGATGCAGTCTAAAACTTTAAATTAAATTTTAGAATTAATTATACTTTAAAATTAGTAGATTTCAATAAGGGCACTCAAAAAGTTTTAAATATGTATACAGTGTTGCCACGCTACCTGGAAAAATCAGGGAATTCGAAAATTGACCAAAAAAGTTAGTGAAAAGTCAGGGAATTTAAATAGTTTAGTCAAAATTTGGAAAAGTCAGGGAATTTCATACGGTGATCGTAAAAAAAGCGATTTGTGTGCCAACGTTGGAAGCGATTACTTTCTTAGCAAATTATATATCACGGAAGTGTCATTCAGGCAGCTGGCATAAAGCCAATTTTCGCAGCTCCAATTAGATTGTCTTTTAGAAAGGCAAAGCAAGTTTCCAGTAACCTCGAAAATGGAGAGATTTTCATGTGCGTATGCAGTACATGTTGAATGAAAGAAATTACCTTCCCATTCTCATATAATGCAAAATCAGTTTAATCCTAGTATACGGTACACACAGGATTTGGCGATATTATGGTAAGCAGTTAACGGATCATTTGGATGGCAGCAACAATTCTCAAAATAGTGCCAAGGCTGTACCATATACTAGGATTTTATCACAAAATCTCTTAAACTTTTCTTTTATTTAAAAGTAAAATTAAAAAAAAAATAGTAATCAGTCATCTAGGCTAACTATTTAATATAACTATATTCGCCAAAATATCATTGATTATTGTAATTCAATTTTTAATCTTTAAGCAATTAACTTTATTGTAATGTTAGTCTTATCATTTAATGTGGCATCTTCCTTTTAAATTTATTTATTATTAGCTAATAATACTTTCAAATTTCAGGCAATTTTCTCTAGCATACTCCTGAAACTAATTCTAGCAGTATATCACAAAATTTTTTGCTTTGTATGCTGTTAAATAAATATAAAATACCTGAATTTATTTTAAAATAACATTAAATAGATTTTTTTCTTTCGTTTAGCTGCAAAATGTCTGCAAAAAAAGACATTTTTTAATCCAGATTGGGGAGTTTCTGATCTCAATCTTCAGTGGAAAAAATAACTCCTATTATAATTATAATAGTAATGCTTTGGGGATTTATATAAGCCATATGTAACTGCCAAATTTTTGTGTTTTCAAGTGTTTACCTCTCAGCACAGCCAACATGCACTATGTGGCTACACTAGAATTTTCTTAAAACACAACTGGCAAACCTGGAAAAGTCAGAGAATTTCATTCTCCTGTTTAAGTTCAAACCTGATACATATACTTTGATAATTGTTCAAACCGAAATGAGTGAATTTTTTTTATTTTATTTTATTATTATTATTATTAGTGGTTCCTTTTTGAGACTTTGTTCGAATGATTATAAAAGAATATGTTTCTCTCAAATACTCTTTTGCTGTTTTTCCCATGTTAGGTGGTTTTTAATCTTTTATATGAATAATAGTCTTGATTTTATATGTAAAAATGACAATTCTATGTGTTTGTAATATTTTTTGTAATTACAGAATAAAATTATTTCTGTTCAAAAATAGCACAAATATAACTTTTTGTATAAAATTTGCTTACACAAGCAGTTTTTAAGCAGATGTTGTTTATCTATATCAAGTTATAATTCAGATTTAAAATGATAAGTTACTGTCAAGTAAATCTTTTGGGAGTTTTAGATTTCACTGTTTTTTCCCCCATGAAGATCATTCTAAAAATTTTGTTAGTGGTCCCTGTACAGCTTACAAGAGACAAATTAAAAAATTATCATGTTACATGTGCTTATTCACTTCTACATATCACATGTTTTTGTCTTTATTATCCATCATAACAAGTCCTTTCTACAATCTTCTGTTAGTGTCACAGTGTTACAGCAAGTTTTATAAGTCAGTTGAATGCAAAATGCATATCAGTACATCTTCTATTCGTAGTATAGCATCTCTTCTAACTAGCCACACAGAAAAAATCCAGGAGCTTTATATTAGAAAATTTGTATAGCCACAGTTGCTTGGAAATGATTCATTTATGGTTTATTTGAATAAACAAACATTCTAAGCTATGCATTGAGCCTGAAAAATCATTCAGTTTCAAGATATGAGGACAACTCATTTTTGAAGGTATCGTTTCCTAACTTGGTAAACATCTTTACATTTATATTTTTAATATGCATTGTTTTTCCTAAAGGAAATAATTGCATTTCATTCATTCAAAAGTGACAGAAACCAGAAATTTTTGTGCGATATTATCTAGAATTTAGCTTTAGCTATAATATTTGAGCAAGGTATTTTTTTGAAAAGTGCTTATAATACAAAAACTCATAAATATACCTGCTTCACATTAGTTCAGGGAAACTGAATTGATTTTGTTGAAAACTGAAATGTTTATCCATGAAAGCTGTACTGTAAAATTGTTAACAATATTAAGTTAAATCATTCTTTAAATAATTTAGTCTATATTATATTGTTGGTCTGATTTTCTGCTATTCAAGTATTTAAAATAAAGGCCTTTTAACTACATAACAATGAAAACAAATTGCTTCAAACAAATTGTAAAAAAAACGAAAGAAGTTATAAATGTTTAATTTTTCATTGTTTCTAAAATCAGCAGTTTTGAAAAATATTTCAAAAAATTCAATATCTACAATAGTGGTTCATAAAGTGTAGGTTGTGAATTATTTTCTTTATCTAAATTATTAGACCAACGTAGTTTTTATATTTATAATATTAAATGGCATTGGAATTATAAGGAAATGCATTGTGTAAAAATTCAGTTATTCTTCACAGAAAATGATATTGATGCAATCTGTTATTTATATTTCAGGTGATATTTCAAAAGTATTAAATAATGTAATTATTGTGTAGTAGTTAGTCTGCATGGTAAAGATTTGCATGACTATATTATTTATTGATTATACTATAAAGTCAGAGATCTTAATTTTTGTGTTTTCTTTCCTTACCATTCATTTTATTAGATATTCAAAGGAAACATCTTTTAATAATACAGTATTGTTGCCTGAAAATTATATTTATACTGAACGTACTATTCTAAAAGCTCTTAAACAAATACTTTTTATCATTATTCATTGCATAAATTTCTATTAATGTTGACTGAATACTTTTTAGGAAGCCAGTCTGTTTTAGCATATGCTACTGTAACAGGATCAATTGTTGGATGGGATTTACGGTCACCAGGCACAGCTTGGAAACTTGAAAACAATCCAAGACAAGGTAAAATTATATTTTTTAGTTTAAACAATATTTTACTTGTCAAGTGTAATCACATCTGTTTACTGTATGGAACAGCTGTTTTTTAGACTCATCTTGTTAGGTATCAAACTATTATTCCCTTTAAATCTGTTACTAAATTAAGAGTTAATTGATGGACTACATAAAAACACTGAGAATTTTCAGGAACAAAAATCAGAAAACATTTCTTTATTTCACAAGAGTATATTAAGTGTGTCCCATTACAATACACAACATATTGAATTATGAAAATTCTAACAATCACAATCACATCTGTTCAGCAGCAAGTAAATTTATAGATTTCTTGCTGCTGACATCTCATCTTGCTTGCTCACATCTGTTCAGCAAGTAAATTTATAGATGATAATAAAATTGTGAAATTTTGTGATGGATTAATGAAGGAGATGAGAATTTCTTTCAGTGGGGGAAAAAAATTAGTTACAAATTAATTATAAATAGCAGGTATTATATTAATAAATTATACGTTTAGCCACACCTTTACAATAGTTTTACAATTTTACAAATATAGTTACAAAAAAATATGTTCCACATGATAGCCATCATTTCCAGCTAAAATCTGAAATCGCATAATGTCATGATCCAAAGCTGACTGAAGTGTGTGCTGGGAAATGTTCAGCACGTGGCTTGAAATGCTGGCTTTAAGATCAGGTAAAGTTCTTGGACTGTCATGACTTAGCAGATGTTTCAAATGTCTCCAAAGCCAAAAATTGCATGGATTAAGGTCTGGGGATCGGAGCGACCACACATTATGAAAGTACAAGCTAATGACAACCTGTGTCCTCTAGAACCTGAAGTGCAACCTCCTGTACTGCTTTTGCAGAAACAGGTTTTCTTCCTCTTCCAGGAAGAACAGAAAATGATCTTGTTTCTTCAAATTTTGTTATAATTTTCCAAAGACTTTTAACATTTATTGGACCTTTTAGAAACCCCTTCAGAGTCCAAAATTTCTGTAGAGCAAATATTGCAGAATTAATGCTTTGGTTAAAACAATTTTACTAACAAAGTGCAATCTCTTAAACTTATCGTCATTGTAAACAACAGGACATTGAAAACAAAGTCTGTGATACAATCAATATTGTGTTATTCTGAGTTTCTATCGCTGAGCCAATACTTCCCAGAATTAAGAGTTGTCCCAAGGGAACCGGAGAGTGTAGCTTTCCTGAGTGGATTCTGCAAGGGGAGAGCTTGAATATAAATAAAAACAAAGTCTCCACGAATGATTTTAGTTTTATAACAGCTGCTGCATGACGTCAATAAAGATTTACATTTTTACTGCAGGTTTCCAAAGTAAAATGCTGTCTGGTGATGCTATTTGTAACTAATCCCCCCCCCCCGAATGATTTCTCATTCCTTCATTAAGTCTGCCACAAAATTTTAAAATTTTCTGATCAGTGGTTTCGCTTGTAGGCAGCTTTGAAATAGGGTTCTTTAATTATGGACATCCTGTACACAGAAATCGGAGCAGTTCAGATATTTGAGAGTAAACTCAATTAGGTGCTTTTTCTCTCTCTATATATATATACATATCATTTTTTCAGTAAATGCCACTATCTCCTTACATGAAAGACCCAGCCCTGAAGCTATTTAAAAAATTCATAGCATTTAATCGTAAACAGTCTTCATCCATAAGCTTGCTTCAACATCTAAAAATCTAGGTCAAAATATTTACCATCAAACTGAAGTTTGCTGAGAAGTATTTATTGTTCAGTATAAAGAATTCATTTAAAGCAGAAGAGACATGCTCACTCTGATGCGAATACTCAGTGTTTAATAGGAGTAGTTGAGCTGAAGATCACACCTACAGATCAATAAGAATTCAGTCATAGCCACACTATATAGCAGGTACTTTTTCTATCTGGGCAGATCTATATAATGGTGAAATCTGCCATGCCTTATCATGATAAGACAAGTTTATTTAATACAGTTTTCAATGAAATTGCAATGAACAACTTTGAGATGCATTTTTAATTTTGTAAAATTTTATATTCTGCTTATTTTACATAATTTATAATTATCTTCCTTTCATATATGATGCATATTTATAACTTAGTTATATATGTATGTTTGTGTGATCTAACACATTTTTTTTAAAAGGTCTTGTTACTTCATTTTGCACTGACCCTCACCACTGTTGGTTAGTTGTTGGTACAGCTAGCGGAAACATGATTTGCTGGGATTTGCGCTTTCAGCTCCCCATCACTTCAATTACTCATCCAACAGGTTACTAATGAAGTTCTTATTCCTGTTAGTATTTTATACTGTTTACATATTAAAATTTCAAATTTCATATATCTGTTTTTTTATTAGGTTCTCGTATCCGTCATTTGTTGGTTCATCCAAAGAAAAAGTCTGCAATATTTGCTGCAGTTCAAGGCAACAATGAAGTATCTTTGTGGGATTTAGAAACACAGGGAAGATTAACTACTTTGTGGTCAATCAATAATGCTCCACCACTTTCTCAAACAGAGGTTGGTTAGTTTTTCAGTTAATATATGTTAAAATTTCTCAACTGAGATTAAATAGCATAATGAATGATTTTAGGCTTAAATAATTCTTTCCAAGTATATGTGAAAAAAAGATTAAAATGTAAATACTTTTAACTATTTTCATATAACAGGGATTTCCAAAATAAGTCAATATTGACATCTCGACATCAGTGAAGAATTTGTGGTGATCGGAAAACAAGCTTTTAAGTCAAAACAGAAGCATTATCATGTATAATTTAAAATGTTAGTTTATCAGAATATCTTGCACTGTATAGTTAAAAGTCATGTAATGAGTAGAGCCTTAAGAAACAAAAGCAATTGTTTTTAGAAAATCTAAATCAATTGTTCAAAAATGCATCAGTAATTTACTTGTTTGTACAGGAGATCTGCATATTGAATAGAAATATGTTGTTTCTGTGCCATGTCATTTTACTTTAGTAGGGTCAAAGTAGCATGACTAAGTTACCATTGACTTGATTACCAGTAAGTAAAAAATAACCTGGACATAGAGCAATCTGCTGGTTTAGATTTAAGCCAATAATCTGCCATCAAACATTAGTGCTCTTAGATCATTAACAACATTAGGCATATGATAAATAATTCAATAATTTAATTTACTATAATATGTTGTTTTTCTTATTTATACCATCACGATGGAAGTTATGCATTCCACTTTCAAATGTACAGATCTTTTGAAAGGACTTGCAAATAGTATGCCTAAATTTGCATGGTTCAAATAGTTGTTCATGTCCTCAGTTTTAATTGAGTTCATTAGCTTGAAAACCCAACCAATGGCCAAGATTACTGAATACTGGTGTAGTGTTTGTATTGTCCTTGTAAGTTTTCAGGTTTTTTTTAGGGGGAGAATATTTTTGGTCGTTAAAAGTTTTTAATTTCAGCCAAAATCAGCAAAGGTCCTTAATTTTACTCATCTGACATTTCTATCCATTTTCTATGACTGCTATTTAGATTGTGAATTAGCATTTTGCAGAAATATTTTTTGACAATTCATTGACAAATATATGTTTAATGAGTTTTATCATTTGAATTTTATTGAAGTAAGGATCTTCCAAGGGAGGAGTTCTAACTACCAACCTGAAGTAAGGAATGCTTACTGAGAATCTAAATACCAATAGAGCTGCAGGACCAGAACTTATTAATATTGACCTACTTGAACTGATTGATATTATTCTTAAGGTTATATTTAATGTTTGCACTGTTGAACAGATGCCCATTTAATAGGAAGAGGGCTGCATATGTCCCATTTTTAAAAAAGGAGATAGGCTGAAATGTTACAACTAGCATCTACAGTTATTGGCAGCTACCAATGTGGATTTCAATCTGGAAAATCTGCAACTTATCAAATTCACTCTGTTACACAAATTTTGAAAAAAACTATTGAACATAATATTGATACCTTTCAACTTTTTATTGATTATAAGGCAGCTTATGATAGCATTTACTGTGAAAAGCTGTTTGAAGCTATGCTGGAAATCGGATTTCCTAGAATATTGGTTGATCTATCTAGAATGACAAGGGAGCAAATTGCAGAGTTAAAATCACATCTGATCTAGCAGGAGCATTCTTTACTGAAGGGAGGTTGATACAAGGTGATGCTCTTCCTTGCATGTTTTTTAATATTACCCTTGAAAAGGCTATTAGAGGTGCGAGAATTATAACTAGAGGCACCATATTTCAGAGATCTGTACAATTACTAGCATATGCAGATGACATCAACATTATTGGCAGCAGTAAACAGGAGGTTGTGGAGACTTTTTATTTCTTTAGAGCAGGGGTCAGAAACCTGTTTGTCCTTAAGGACGCAATACTAAATTTGAAAATCTTCACATTCACTGATCATTGTGGAAGGCACAATGGATCAATACAAGTACGCATCTGTCCTTGCGGACCATGTTCACCCCTACATGCGCATTGTTTTTCCTCAGGATGATGGCATCTTCCAGCAGGACAATGCGAGGTGCCATACAGCTGCCAGTGTACGTGTGTGGTTCGAAGAGCACCAGGATGAGTTTACCGTCCTCCCCTGGCCAGCAAACTCACCTGACTTAAACCCAATCGAGCATCTGTGGGACCATCTCGATCGAGTTGTTCGCGCCATGGATCCTCAACCGCGTAATCTAGCGCAGCTGGCCACGGCATTAGAGTCGGCATGGCTCAACATCCCAGAGAACACCTTCAGGGACCTATGTGACTCTCTTCCTGCACGTCTCGCAGCAGTCCGCTCTGCGAAAGGTGGTTATTCTGGCTTTTGACAGATGGTCACATTAATGTGACTGGACTGTGTATTTCCTCTTTAAAGTATCCTTAAATTGTTGTTATAATAGTAGTTTTTAAAAGAAATTTTTAATTTTTTTTTTTTTAAATAGTAGTGTCCGTGTAAATGTATAATGATTAAGGGTATCCAATTACCTAATTTAATTATTTGCAGTTAACTGCTCACCCTTAGAAGTAATCTCTGAATGTTAAAGCAAGTTATTTCCTTTTAGTAATCCTTGCTGTAAATACAAGATACAACACAAAAATGTAAAACTTTATTCCTTGCAGTTAGTGTAATATAGGTATTTTACCACTATGCACCTGCCATGCTTTTTGGCACCTGTGAAAGAGAAATAAAATACATGCCAAGACCCATGATAATGCCATCTGAGGACCAAACAATTTTTGTGTGTGTATTTATCACACACATTATTCATTTTATTGTGCACTTACAATTAAAAAGTCATCAAAATGAGTGGCAGTGCATAATAGAAAAGTACCAAAATTAAAAACAATACAAAACAACTTATCACCTAGGTGATAAGTTGTTTTGTATATTTTTACCCTTCGGTGATAAGCTTATTGGTTCAACAGCTTATTGGAACCTTACAGTATATTAACTAGGTTTAGATACAGCATAACAAACTTTCAGCACTTGCGAACCATGTCAATGTCAGGCATTCAGGTCTGTTCTGATCAGTGGGTCTCGCTCTCACTAGCCAAGCAGTAATAGCAAAGCTTCACTTATGAGTCATGCTGATTATGATTTTACTTCTCATTTTAACCTATGCTGCTTGACATAAAATCTGCCTGCTATTTACTAACCACTGGACTGAGTGAGTACATGATGAAATGAGGCATAAAAGAAAGAATGAACATAAAAGCTAACTGCTAGTAAAATGTAAATAAAATGTCACTAACTTCTTTAAAATAAGTGGGACTAAAAATGAGGCTTGGACTTAGATAATTGCTTTAGTTTGTTCAATTTCCATTTGGTGATAGGTCCTTAAATCTTTTCCAATGATAATTCTTAAAAAAACTTAATTTCCTTGTGCAGAAATGTATACGTACCCTGTAGTAGTTCAACCTGGGTTCAAACCCATGCAAACAAGCTGACTGCATGGATATACTAAAATAACAGAGTTAAGTCTTAAAATTAGCAAAACAAACTTACTTGTGTATTATTTGTGTTTGGTGTAGATTTAGTCAAAATTATTTGGCATATATTTTGACTAAATTTACACCAAACACAGGGCTGTTGCTAAATTTATGTTTTACTTTGGCATGTTTCTCTTCTGTTTAAAATTAAATGCTATTAATAATAAACGAATCACATATATTTTAAATCATGCTTTAAAATGTGTTTTTTCATGTTTGATATTCAGGCATCAGATGATTCTGTGTATTCTATGTGTTGGTCTGCAACTGATCACGGATCTACACTTTTGACTGCTGGTTCAGATAGGAGGATTCGTTATTGGGATTTAAAGAATCCTGCTGCATCACACATTGTTGTTGGAGCAGCTAATGATCCTCTAGCCCCATTTTCTAATATCAATTACACGTAAATATCTTTTTCTTTCTTTCTTTTTTTTTTAATCTCCTTATGTGCGATTATGAAAATTTATAAATTATATTACAGATAGTAAAATTAATGGAAAGTGCAACTATATTGTTTTTCTCTGCATTTGTAATAATGAAATTGTATTTTAAAATTAGAAGTGGCTTTAAATTGATATTGATTATGTAGAAAAGATCTATAAATTCAAAGGAATCTTGACACAAGTCCTTCTTCATGGAGCAAAAATATTCTTTACCAGAAGCATTTCACTTTTCACTTAAAAAGATGCAGTTATTAAAAATATTTTATGTTCAGGATTTTGTAGAGGCAGAAATAAAAGCTATATTTTTAGTTGCCATGTTTTTAATTTTTTTATTCTTTTCTATCAGCATTTTTAAAACTAAATGGTATCTAAACTTTAATTTTCTAAGCTGCTTCCAGTATATATTTCATTTAATACTTCATATCTGGATTTTATGCTTTATCTCGAACTGATCTGTTTACTTCTGTAATCTCTATAGAACTACATACCTTCTTCTGCTTCTATGTATCCTAATACTATTGTTTTGAATATAATTTATTCTTTATTGATTTCTGTATTCTACTTCGCATTTTAAATGTTGCAAATGTAATTTAATTCTTTTAAAATAGTTTTTAATGTAGTTTCAATAATAATTTCCTATGTATATTTATTAGAAGCCCATTATATTTAATATAATTTTTATAGATCTTTATTTTTTTTTAATTTCTTTCCAAAGACAAATAATTCTACAATTTTGCTTTAATATTTTGGTTGTACTAAAATATCTATGATGCAGAGATCTAAAAGGTTGCAATAGTTTTGATGGTATACTATAATGGGCATGTTCTTTTAAATGGCACCATTTAAACTCCATCAAAATTTAATTAATGAATTGAAAGTTGGTTAATTGACTAGTTTCTCATTTCACATGATTTTCTTTAATAGTCATACTAAAGCTGGGTTGGATATATTATTTTATAGTTTATATGAAGTTATACCTGGATTTATTTGATATTACATAAGTGTATCATAAAATAATCAGTGTAAAAATATTGACTAATTAAAACCCTTAACTAATTTATATATAATTGTTATTAATTTGTAAAACAAGTGGTTACTTTATGTCTTAATGAAATACATTTATCTTTTACATTACAGATCTAGAATAATTGATGGGACACAAGTTATATGTGAAAATTTTACAAGACTAAAAGATGAAAAAGCAATGTCTTCAGAAGACCAGCCTAGACGCTATCCTGAAACACCACCAGCTGGCCATCATGACTGCATAAGTTCCATTGCTTCGATGTATACATCTCAACCACTAATTCTGTCTGCTTCCAAAGATGGAGTTGTTAAAATTTGGAAATGACATGAATAATAAACAGTAGTGTATGCATATCACTATATGTATGTGTTTGTGTACATTTATGAACTTGCATAAAAAATTTTCCAATTCCATTTTCATTCTAGCTCTATAAATGTATGCATAAATTATTTGCAAGTGATTATAATTTTAATTGTTGAATGCAAAAACATTTGTATAAAATGTATAATAAAAGACATGTTTAATTTGTTTCATAGTCTGTTTAAAAAATATACTTCAATCATTTTATTTTTGCAGAAACATATGATATAAATCTTTAATGATAAAATCTTATGACGTTTAATCTAGCTAATGTTTCAAAATGTAATCCATGTGTGTATTCAGAATTTAGACATTTTCAACATTTTGATACTGGGAATTAATTTCTGAACAAAGAAACTGTATTACTGGATTTCTATTTTTAAAATATCTGAAACAGATTAATGTAATTTTTTAATCTGTTTATACCTGCCTAAAATGTATTGTTTCATTGATTGCAACAGTGATTTTCATTCGTGATAACCTTACGTGGGGGGTATGAGCATGTCGAAAAAAGATTTTTTAAAAATTATTAATTTACTGAAAGGAAGCAAAATAAATACATTCTGACATAATAAAAAATAAAACACACATTTACACTGATACAATGTACTTATAAATGTATTAGTACTGCCCATTGCATTTGATAATTAATTTATCAACACTAAATTAAGAACAAGTTTAAGTGACTCCCATGGGCTTGTCTTGCAGAGCAAAGTTAATCAAAGGAAAGGTTTAATATTAGAATTTGATACTCTAAGTTCTCTTTCTATGTGCTCTTTTCTTCTTTTTCTAACCGAGATCTATATTTTCCTTCAGGGCAGCCACCACAGAAAATCCGGTTTCACAAAGGTAGAATGTTAGAAATGGTATTAGTACGTATATGAAATGCTCTCATTTTCAGTGCAGAAAATTCATCATCCACCCTTGCCCAAAATTGAAATTGTGATTTATTACTAATTTGCCTTTCGATTTTGCCACTTGACATGAAGTGTATGAAGAATTCTTCTTTGGCAGTTAACAGCCCTTCTGGAGTATTTTGAAATGAATCCCTAACCCACTTGTAACTTGCTTTTAAGTTGTCATCAGCAAGAAACTACTTTGTAAAATTCTTTGCCAGCATGGCTAGATGATTTTCAATAGTTTCAAAAACAACTTTCACGTGTTGTTTTTCAGCCTTGTAAATTTATCTAGGTTTTTTTTTTTTTTTTTTTTTTTTTTTTTTTTTTTTTTTTTATTTTTTTTTTCTTTAAATTTCTGCTCCATAATTCCAGTTTTCTACAAAAAGCATTAATTTTATCATTCATCTCCAACGTATGTATATTTGGTCTTTGGAGTTGAAGATTCAAGGTATTTAATTTCTCGAATATATCAACCAAGTAATTCAATTTTATCACAAATAAACCATCTCGAAACTTCTCAGCTTCATGTCGATTTTCCTCTTCTAGAAAAGTGGCAATTTCGTCTCCTGATTCATAAACGCGTTCCAAAAATTTCCCATGTGATAACCATCTTGATTTGAAATCAAATAGCAATGATGAATGTACTGCACCCATGTCTACAAAGTACAGAAAAGATTCTTGATTTGGGGGTTCTCATTTTTATATAATTTACTACGTCACATCTGTCGTTGGCAAAATATTCAGACCATTTCTTGGTCATTCATTTCATTGGAAGCCAGAGCTTCGCTGTGGATGATGCAGTGTGTCCAGATGCACAGTGAAGATTTTTGTTTCAAAAGTACTTGTATACTTTGGAATCTTCCAGACATTGTACGAGCACTCAATGATGCATATGCCAACACAATTTTTCCACTCTTTGTTTGTCTCATTTATAAAATTATTTAAAATATGAAATAATGCTAGTGCTGTTGCTTTGAGTTTTATTGGTTTACAAAAAAGTAGTTCTACTGCTGACATATCATCACAAAATCAAACATATGCAATGAAATGAGCACGGCTATCTGTTGCCTCATCAAACTAAATTGAAAACAACTTGTCACACAACTTCCCGAAAAGCTGCTGCTGTACATCTTCAGCTACATCACGGATTCAACGGTCAATAGTATTTGATTGGATTGTAAGTCTTTAGCAAAATTATCTCCAATCATAGTTTTCTACAATCTCAACTGCAGCTCGCAAAATAAGGTCTTCGCCAATGGCGTGAGGCTTTTTACATCTGGCTATTTTATATGAGATTTTGTAAGAAGCAAGTAACGCTTTTTCATTCACAAATTTTTTTTATTTATTTTCATACGATTTAATTAAATAAATTTAAGGGGTTGTTAATGTACTCACCATGAAGCGTTTTCAAATGTTGTTTAAATTTATTAGGTTTCATACTGTCTGCTGCCAGTATTTTTGAGCAAATAACACACAGAGGCCTTTCTTCTTCATTTAATTCAGTAGTGGTAAACTCAAAATTGAAGTATTCTTGAGAATATCTTCTTGATTTAATTTTTGGATCCACGTTCATCTGTGCACTTGTTGATGCTTCATTATTGTCTAATGTTCGCTTACAACTTAAAAATTCTTCCATGATTCTATTTAAATCTACTTCCATTATTTAATACAGTGCATTGCAATTAATGCGCAAATTACAAAATGCAGATTCAAGATAGATTCGGTAGTGATAGAAGGATAGACTTGATCGCGACTGACTGGAATTGCACGAGGTGTAGCATTTATACACGTTTTGCACAGATGTATGCTGAATGTGATGGATAGAGAGCAACAAACACTAGACTATTTTGTAATAACATTTGTACTTTTAGAAATGGATGATTGAGGAAATAAATATTTAATTAAAATTTATTTTGCAGTCTGTTCCAATTTTAAAATTACAAAGCAAAAGCAACATAATTGTTACGTAAGCTGCAGCAAGGCACAGCTGCGTTATATCTGTTCATTAATGCATCAATTAGTTTGTTATTACCTTGACCCTGAGTGGTGAGTCAGAAGTGAATTGCTATTTAATGCCGTCAATAAACGGCGACAGCTATCCACTAGACTTTGAACTGTAAATAACTATTTTTTTTCTATTTTTTCTTGTAGATGGGGCAGATGCCTGCTTTCCGGCGTATCCTTAACTTTGTTCGTGCTGATTTTTACTGTTCTACTGATTCTAATTTGCATTGTGTATAATTTTCTAGTGTTTCATAGTTGTGCTCTTATTCAAGATGTATATGAAGATGTATCCTGCTGTATAATAAAATGGATATTCCTCAAGAAGCACGTGCATCACCCAGGTAGATAAAATTTATTTCTTTTATACCAAATATTGAAGGTACGACTATAAAAGATGCTCACTGCGTCCTATAATTATTAAGGTTTATACATAAGTAGACTCACAGTGTTTAGTTATTATTAAGATTTAAATATGTATATATTAAGAACCTGTACAGAACAACCATTGACGGGTAGTCTCGGCGGTAGTTCTGATAATTTTGGTTTCGTAACAAGTGGCGTCCGTGACAGAACGCAGTGAGGTTATTGTTAGAATTATTTTAGTTAATGTTAAGTGCTTAAAGGTTATTTTGTTTAAAGTTAGCAGTGATGTTACTGTTAGGATTATTTTATTGAATTGTATTTTGTGAATCAAAGCGGATATAATTGCTTGTTTTATCATGGATACTTTAACTGTAAAACGCGGGGGATTGCGTTCTTCCTTTACCAAGACTGTTAATGTTTTGAAAAACGAAATTGGTAAATAGGATTTTTCAGAAGGAATAATTAAAGATAAATTTACAAAGTTGCAAATGTTATAGAAAGGTTGTAGTATTAAACGTTGGTTTTGGTTTCTAACAAGTGGCGTCCGCGAACGAGCAAATTTTGAATTCCATAATTTCGTCTGATGCAACGCCTGAAAAAGTTAACGATGAAATGGAAGGCTGGGACATCTATAAGGACGAATTTATTACCATTTCTCGCTTAGTTAGTGAGAAGTTAGGTGCCTTAGAACAGGTCAATTTAGAAACGCAGTCGCAAGGTAGTAATTCGCCTCGTTATACTAGATCGTTTAAGCTCCCGAAAATTGAGCTTAAGAAGTTCGATGGAGAGTTACTGAACTGGCTTCCGTTTTGGTCTCAGTTTGAGAAAATACACGAGGACCCTGATTTGCACGAAAGTGACAAATTTCAGTATCTTGTGCAAAGCATGAAACAAGGAACGCACTAAAGACTTTATTGACAGTTACCCAATGTCTGCGAAAAATTATTCGAAAGCTATTAGTGCTCTTAAAGAACGTTTTGGTAGACATGATTTGTTAATTGAGGTATACGTGAGAGAGCTTATAAAGTTAATTGTAACAAATGTTAAGGCAGGGAATAGGGAAAAATTACTATTGCCGCAATTATTTGATAAGATCGAAGCACAGCTAAGAGCTCTCGAATCTTTAGGTATTAAAACAGACAACAATACTTGTTGGTTATATCCTATGGTAGAATCATGCCTCTCAGAGGAAGTCCTCAGAGCCTGGCAAAGAAGCCCCCTTTTTGGAGAGATAAACGAAAGTCTGGATATTTCTCACCTAATTTGATGAAATTTTTAAGATGGGAAGTTGAAGGGGAAGAACGGCTTAAGTTAGCGCGGAGTGGATTTGAAAGTTTTGGGCAGAAAGACAAGTATTGCAATAAATCGAAAGGGGATTTAAAAAGCAAATTCAAATCGAAACAGTTAACAAATGTCCCTACGGCGGCAGGTTTCCTTACGATGAAAGATAATAACTGTATTTTTTGTGATAAGCTACATGACAGTAAAGACTGTTATGAAGCACGCTCTCTGTCATTAGATGAGAAAAAGAATAAAATTAGGCTTAAGAGGTGTTGCCTAAAGTGCCTCTCGCCTGGACATTTTGCTAAGTCTTGTAAACAATTCATACGTTGTTATGCGTGTCGTAAGGCACATACAATTTCTCTCTGCCCGGATCTGCAGAAAGAGGAAACACAGGAAAAGGCAACAGTGCCAGAAAAAGTTCAGGCAACTACGGCGGGACAAATGTGTTCCACAGAGGTAGCTCTCATGACAAAGTCGATGTGTTAGGAAAAACAACCACGAAGGAAGTACGAGCGCTTCTCGATTGCGGCTCACAAAAATCTTATATTTTGAAGTCTACGGTGCAGGAATTAGGATTAATTCCGATTGCGGAGGAAACTGTAGCTCACACTCTTTTTGGAGGGGCTAAAATTGAACCGAACCTTCATAAAAGGTATTGAATCAGGATACGCTCTCTCAATCCTTATATGAGACAAGAAATGGAATTTGAGTTTTTGGATCAGGAAGTTATATGTGGAAACATAGCATGCGTATCTAAGGGACCTATTTTAAAAGAACTTAAATGTAAAAAGATATGGCTGTCAGACATAGGACCAGGTTGCCCGAAGATAGAGATGCTGATCGGCAGCGACATTTATGATACAATTCTTACAGGGAAAGTCAAACAGCTTGATGGAGGTTTGACTGCAGTTGACACTACACTGGTGTGCAAAAATTAAGGACGAAGTCGAAAAATTAGCATATCAGCTGAACGAAAAGGCAGAGCGGACACAAAGACCAATCAGGAGATTAAGTAAGGTGATGTACGGTAGCACATGCGCAGATATGCAGGTAGACGTAATGGGGGAGTGTCTGAGTAGTATAAAGCATGTTGTCGGTGTAAGATCAGTATTTCTGGCAAAGAGATTGCACGCCATATAGCAGTTAAAATCACACCGAGTTGCTGCCTCAGCGAGAAATGGCGAATAATCAATCTGTTAGACGACATTTGGATGCTTTTACCCGAGGTCGAATCATTGGGAAGTTGCAGGAAGGCCGCAGTGTGACACGTGTGGCTGCAGAGTTCGGAATTGCTCACAGCATCGTTTCACGACTTTGAAGACAATTTCAAACTACGGGAACAGCTATCAGGGGGTTTAGTAGTGGTCGTCCACGAAGAACCACACCCGCAGATGACCGGTATATTGCTCCGGTACAGTGTGTACCTCTAATGCCTGCCCATCGGAGAAGGCGTTCTCTGTGGTGCCGGGAACACCGGAATTGGAGAGACAATGAATGGGGACGAGTACTCTTTACAGATGAGAGCAGATTCAGTCTGAGTAGTGATTCTCATCGCATACTCATTTGGAGAGAGCGGGGAAGCTGCAATCATCCCTCGAACATCATTGAAAGTGACAGGTATGGAGGTGGCGGTGTTCTCGTTTGGGGAGGCATCATGCTTGGTAGTCATACAGACCTTCACATCTTCGACGCAGGTTCAGTCAACGGGACCCGTTATTGTAACGAACAGCTCTTAGCTCTTAGCTGCCGAACAGCTCTTAGAGAGTGAAGATATTGAACGTATGGATTGGCCGGCACAATCTCCGGATCTCAATCCCATCAAGCATGTATGGGACTTTCTAGGCAGACGCTTGGCAGCTCGTACCTTACCACCAGTAACGATTCCGGAGCTTCGATTGGCGCTGCAAGATGAATGGGCAGCAATGCCTCAACAACTCATCGACACCCTCATTCTCAGCATGGGCAGACGCTGTGAAACCTGCCTAGCAGTCAGGGGAGATCATATCCCCTATTAAAGACCAGATGTTTCTTGCTGGACACCCATCACAGGGATGTTTCGGCCTTCAGTCGCATTGCGCTCCATGCTACTTTTTCAATAAAGCTTCTTTTTATCCCTCTGATTTCTCTTTTAGTAAGTGTTGCTTACATTACTCATGTCCTTACGTATTGGGGATCTTACAGTATTAAATGTGTTGATTTGGAAAGCTTTTGTACAAAGTTATAGTGAAAAAACCATCTTGTCCTTAATTTTTGCACACCAGTGTATGTTAGGATGGACTGTATGTGGTCGATTTAAGGAGTGTTCAGAGCCACAAGGTAGAAGTATATCTACTCTGAATGTAAGTCTGATGGTTCGGGACTTGAACTTATCTGATCTTTGGAATTTAGAAACAATAGGAATTTCAGATTCCGGCAGTAATTCTGCAAAGAGCGCGGAAAAAGATATTGCGTGGAAACAGTTTTTAGGCTCCTTGAGCAAAAATAAAGATGGAAGATATTGTGTTGGTCTACCCTGGTTGGAGCATAACATAGATTTACCAACCAACCGCGATATCGCAGAAAAAAGACTTTTCAGCACAACAAAAAGACTGAAATCTTTGAATATATTTGAAGATTATGATAACTTCTTTAGGAAGTGGCTTGCAGAAGGCATGATAGAGGAAGTTCTGGTGCACGATCTTAAGTCCAAATCACATTATCTTCCTCACCATCCTGTCATTAAACCGGATAGTCTTAACACCAAGGTACGGCCGGTATTTGACGCATCATGTAAATCTAGACGAGCACCTTTTCTTAATGACTGCTTAGTACGGGGACCAAATTTAATCGAAGAAATACCTGCCTTATTATTAAGGTTTAGAAAGAAACATATAGGAGTTACGGCAGATATAAGACGCACATTCTTACAATTGAACTTAAGAAAGAGGATCGAGATTTTCTAAGGTTCCTTTGGTGGGAGAATGATAACCTCGTAAAAGTGTATCGCCACACAAGGGTAGTGTCTGGGGTTAGATCAAGTCCATATCTTTTAGGTGCTGTCATTTCGTTCCATTTGTCTCGAGTGTCTTCCGAACTAAGGGGTCTAGTCTGGACACCAGTCGAGATCGATGTCGGAAATCCAGTCGGGATTCTCTTTCGACTCGACAGCAAACGAGAGAGTGAGTCTGACCCCTTCAAATTCCATCGGCGGAAAATGAAGTGGAAATTCCGTGCGGAAGTGACATTTATTGCATAGCAACCACTCTGTCTCACCCACACATTGCCCGAAGCTCAGGGGAAGGAGGTAGTTTATTGTTAAAAGTACTGTTTCGCACGTACTTATCCCTCTGAGTATGGCGGTAGGGAGAAAGAAAAATACCAACTAATTCGAGTAAATGGGAGAAATTTCTCGAAAAATTCTGCAGCTGTTAAGCAGTAATAGCCCATTTATTAAAGAGCACAGAAAAAAAGAAATGTAAAGTGTTAATGGCTATTTTAAACGCAGAAAGAAACAGGCTTTCCAAAACTGCAGATATATGCAGAAACGTAAGCATAATTTTACGTATGATCTTTGGCTAAATGGAAATATTTTAAAAGGTTACATATTTGTAAACTATTTGTTAACAGGAATTTTCTGATTAAAACATTTTTTGTCTTAAAAGGTTATGCAACAATGTCATAAATCAAATCATTGAAATATAGTATCCCATACGCGTGTTTCATATTTCTATTGAATTTGAATAAAAAAATTTAATTTTTAGCAACTGATGATTATATCAATAATTTAATTTATTCATGAATTATACCTATTATATAACTATAGATATACCATGTATCGCGGACATCATTAAACTTTGGAATGATGCATTAAAAAACGATTTACTAGTGAATAAAAATATAAGAAATTTTTAACAGAAGTAATCGAAAGGAAAAAAAATTATATAACTATATTTGCATACAAATGCACACACACACACACATATATATATTACATAAAATGGAAAAAAAAATACATAACAACTGCACATTAAGCGAATGTAGGATTTTCTGTTTAAGTAAATAAACCTTGGCATTCTTCCATGTCGGTAGATGCAATTATGGATACGTGGGTACCATCTACAGCAGAAAATCTAAACTTTCGGATGAATCCTAATTTAATTTGTTTTGTTGAAAACTATTTACTCTGAAATTTTATCCATTTGGTAAATATACTAGAGCAAATAGCATCTGTGAATTCTCAAATACACCAACTGACATATTTCTGGCTCAGCCCTATATATCTGTCATTACCAACATACCTGTGGTAACTTCCCAGAAGAACAAAAGTTTAAGGCACACAAAACCTGTTTTAAATAAATAAATAACTATAATACAGTTATATATATATATCTGTATTATAAATATATTAACATATGCAGTAAAAGAAATTGCAGTACGTATTGCTATTTATACCCTTTTTAAAAAGATCCTACCGACGGCCGAGCGGTAAAATCACTGAACACTAATAGTTCGGTCCGAGGTTCAAATCCTGTGAATGGGCCGGCTGCCATGGGCGTCATTATCAATATATCTATCACTATCATATCTCTGGTAACTTCCAGAAGCATAAAAGTTTAAAGCACACAAAACCTGTTTTAAATAAATAAATAAATAACTATATATGTATAACTGTATTATAAATATATTAACATATCCAATGAAAGAAATTGCAGTACATATTCCTATTTATACTTTTTTTAAATCTATCCTAACAGAGGCCGAGCGATAAAGTCGCTAAACGCTGGTAGTTCTGTCCGAAGTTTGAATCCTGTGAACTGCCTGGCTGCATGGTCATCATTACCAATAAATCTGTCATTACCAACATATCTCTGGTAAATTCCAGAAGCATAAAAGTTTAAAGTACGGAAAGCCTATTTTAAATAAATAACTATATATATAACTATGTTATAAATATATTAACATCTGCAGTAAAAGAAATTGCGGTGCATATTCCTATTTATACACTTTTTAAGTTGATACCACTAGCGGCTGAGCGGTAAAATCGCTGAACACTTGTAGTTTGACCCGAGGTTCGAATCCCGCGAACAGGCGGGCGGCATTACCAATATATCTGTCATTGCCAACATATCTCTGGTAACTTCCAGAAGCACAAAAGTTTAAAGTACGGAAAGCCTATTTTAAATAAATAACTATATATATAACTATGTTATAAATATATTAACATCTGCAGTAAAAGATATTGCGGTGCATATTCCTATTTATACAGTTTTTAAATCGATACCACTAGCGGCCGAGCGGTAAAATCGCTGAACACTGGTTGTTTGACCCGAGGTTCGAATCCCGCGAACGGGCGGGCTGCATGGGCAGCATTACCAATATATCTGTCATTGCCAACATATCTCTGGTAACTTCCAGAAGCACAAAAGTTTAAAGCACACAAAAACTTGTTTTAAATAAATAAATTATTATATATAAAACTGTATTATAAATATATTAACATATGGAGTGAAATAAATTGCAGTACTTATTTTTATTTATTATACCCTTTTTAAATCCATCCTACCAGCGACAAAGCAGTAAAATCGCTGAACACTGGTAGTTTGGTTGGAGGTTAGAATCCCGTGAACGGACTGGCTGCACGTTTTCGTGGTTTTCCTTGTGTATAACATATGTATGAGCTATACTAGTTTAACTTAGAATGTCCTCCACGACGGCAACCCTCAACGTAGGTAGATAGCCCTCGAAACTTTGCCGCCATCACATAAAACCAAAAACAAACACTTTTTAATCTCATTAAAAAATACACAAAACTGATGTAATATCTAAAAGTAGACCACATAAAGAATCAGGTAACTAATTATAAATCGTACATTAAAATATTTATAAGAATTTAATTTTACTGAAAATTATACAGAAATTGAATTATACAGGAGATTCTAAAAACTACTGGAAATTGACATTCATAAAACTACTTAAATAAACTTTTTAACTCAAAACAATTTCACATAAATGTTGAATTTAGAATGTGCATAATTTTAATGTATACTGCATATTTTTTAATACACTTCTAAACGTATTATATTTTTATACAATAGAAATTAAAATAAATGTAGAAGGGAATACAATATAATTTAAAACATAAAATTTATAAATTATGTATCAAAACATGAAATTAAGCACATTAATATAGAAATTAGTTTAAAAATTAGAATTTTAAATTAAAAGTATGCATTCATTCTTTATATATGAAAAAGGGAAAATACCAAATATATTATTAAATATCCATTACACACACTTCCAAAAACTATCTGTGACCTCCGCCGTCTTCAGTTTAGCTCTAAAACGACAGTTCGAAAGTTAAACGGCAGCTACTCAGCTGACGGAAAAATTTCCGACGTGTCGATCTCCGTAATGATCGAGATGGTAACACGAGACTCGCTCTTTGTCGAGTAGATCGCAAAAAACGACCCGTTCTTCCATCTCGACGATGTCCAGACTAGGGCCTAAGTGTCTGCGACCGACTCCGCTGAGCTTGTAACCTTGCCCACAACACATGGGCTGAAATCTTAACGAGTCGTACCTCCTCATATCGCATAATGATGCTGGGAGAAAGTGTGTGACAGTCCCAAAGGCCACTCAAAACACTTGTAAACTGAAACAGTTGAAAAGGCACCCCAAGACTAGTTATGTCTAACATCAAAAGTGGCAATGACAACAAACAACCTTTCATCACAATCACAACAATGACTTCAGTTTCTTATGCAAATATACAAAATAAAAATTTTTTGGCCTGTTAATAGTGTGAAACATTCATGTGTGTATCTGCCCCATAGGAAATAAGTAAAGGATTTGTATATTTCATCATTACATTTACTAAGACACCTATGCACAGAACTGTAGATACAGTGGGTATGGCTTAATATGATCACGTCCGTTCTGACGTTATTTGATTTGATAAAGCGGTTGAGTTTTACATGCGGTGCTGGGCCACACATAGGATTTCATTATTCCATTTTGGTTAGGGGATACAAGGTTGGATATTTGGGGGGCAAATATAAAAATGTTTTAAAATAGACTTATTTTATATAAGATTTCAATACATTTTCATAATGAAATGCTCACATTCCTGTCACTTCTTGCATACAGCCCTGCTGTTGAGATTAATACTCTTATCCAATATGCTGTTTAATATGTAAGTTACATATACTTTTTTTAATAAAACCTTCATTATTTTTCTCTACGGATGCCTTAATTCAGAAAAATTTTAATTGTTTCAACATGTTACACAGAGCAATACAGTACGTAAATATATCAAAAATTATTTAAAAATTTATCCATATAAGTTTGTTGCATATTTCTTCTTAGTAGCTTTTCAATGGTGGTCTCCAAGATACAATATTGCTCATAACTTTCTGCGTCTCCAATCTTTAAGTTCGTGAGTTCTCAAAATTTTTAATACTTGTCGAGACTGCTGCTCCTGTTGGTACAGGATCAGGATTTTTATCTTTGGACTCACTTTCATTTTCACTCATTCCTTTGTTTTCTGTGATAACTTATATGATCTCTTCATCACTCGTTTCATAACAAGTCTGGTTTTTTTTTTTCATCAAATTCCTAAATATTTCAGAAAGGTCTCATTATAAATTTCTTCGTCACCATTTTCTTCTGCCACATCTTGAGAGTTTCCAGATATTTGCTTTGGATGGAAGCCAACTTTTTAAAAACAATTTGAAACCATTTGCAAAGTTCCTTCATTCCATGCATCATCTAAAAGAGAAATCGCCTTAACAATTTCCTTAGAAGAACAAACTGCATCAGTCGTATCAGTTTCATTAATAACATTCTGAAACACTTCATTCCTGACTCTTGAATGCTTTTATACCACCTGAAGAATTGAAGAATGGAAGCTGTATTAGAAGGAAGGAAAACTAATTTTATATTCTTTAATGAGAGATCATTTGGATGAGCAGCGCAGTTATCTAAAAAGAGCACCAATTTTTCTTGCTGAAGTTCTTTATCCCACTTTAAGAAAATTACTAAAAATATTGCTTGTCATCCAAGCATTTTTATTGTTGTACATGTCAAATGCTCAATGCCCTTCAGACAACAAGGATTTTTTATTGCACCGATGACATACTTTTAATTGTTCCATCTATATTATGCATTAATAACACAATAATATGCTTCATATATTTACAGCCAGCTGATGACTCACTTTTAAACATTAAAATGGGCTCAGGTAGCGCTCGATAATAAAGACCACTCTCATCAGTATTAAAAACTTTATGTGGTTTGTATTCTTGCAAAAGTCTGGCTAGATTCTTTTCTAACCAATTTATTTTCTATCCTATTGGCTTCATTAGAATCTGCATCTTGTTTCTTTCTATGTAATTTTCTGAAAATGATATTGTTTCTTTCTTTCCAGTTTGTCAGCCATCCAACAGTAGGCAAAGACTCCTCTCCCAGCATTTGGCGAATTCTCTTGCCTTTTGATTATTGTGGCATTCTTGCTCCTGGCATTATGAAAACACTCCAAGAGAGCAATTTTTACATCAGTAGACTTTCCACTTCTTTTCTGCTTATGCGAAAAAATTTGCACTTGCCACGAGTTCATCCAAAATTGTTTCCCTTCTTTTCAACAATGTATATAATGCAAACTGTGAAATTCCTAGTTGTACAGAAGCTTCAAGTTGGATGCATGTTGGCAAAACATCATATAGCTTCAACAATTCTTCTTTATCTTTTAAGCTTAAGACCTCGCATTTTGGACATTTTGAGGCACGATGTGGATGGGTGAACTGAACGAACTGTGTCAGCAAAAAAAGACAACTTTTAGACAGATTCTCCCTCACATCTATTTTTTCCTCCAACTGGTCTGAACTAGTTTTGACAAACCTCTTGTTATCCACACCCACCCATGATAAAACCAGATAAGAAAATTCTAGCATTTGCACCTCCATGTGCAAAAGTGAATCAACTTTGAACATTGGGGTTTTGACTTTACAATTTTAAAAGCGATTTGATTTTTACAAGTGGTAGCACTGATTTTATCAAGTGTTACTTAATAATGATATTGTGTTCATTTGAATTTGTCTATAATTTGGAAAACTTTCATTGCATATTTCTTATATTTAAAAGTAAGAAAGAATGTACTATAATGAAAAAAGTTTCCCATTCAAACTAAAATTTCTTTACAAAAACCATCTGCATTCAATTACAGAAAATGCTTAACCTTGGGGAGTATGAAGCTTAAACTAGATTCCTATCTATGTAGTTTCACATTTTCTAGAAACTTGTGTACCCATTTGGATGATATGCGTCACTAAACAAAATATGTATAGATCACATGCACAATAAGGAGATAAAAAATACTTGCAACCTCTGGAGAAAAAAATGATATTTTTTAGGATTCAGTTTTGCTTATTTGTGAAAAACAACATGAAGTACAACAAATACAGGAAAAATTCTGTTCTATACTGCATTTGAAGACAGTTTAATTACAGCTTTATATTGTGAAACCGTATTTTCATTTTATAAATTCAATATAATGTATAAAGCAACTTTTTTAATTCTCTGACATAATTTTTTGTTCTACAAAATTTTAGAGAGAGAAAAGCTTATAAATGTTTAGAAATGGCTGAGTTATTAAAAAAAATTAATGAAATTGCAAAGAAATTTTTTTTTTATTTATTTAAAAATAACTTATTTCAATTACAAGAAATATCTTCACTCTTAAGTTCTTTACATTCTGTAAGAGCTCTAGATTCATGAACAAATGCAACAAACTTCATACCCTAGAATAAAAAGCAAAAAACGTTATTTTTAAAAATGATAGGAAATGCAGGGGTAACTACAAGGAAAATTTTAATTTTGAATATATAACATTGCTTTAGAAACTATTGCATTTTTCAGTATTTTGCATCATTTATCACATATCCTGTTCATAAATTTCAATTTGATGCAATTTTTCATATGAAAGTATTGTAATCCTTGTAAAGGGAACTGTATTCAATCTATTTTATAGCTGAACAATTGTATGTAAATCTAAATATATCCCTAACCTGTAACTTTTATTAAAAGAGATCACAATATGTAAGTGTATAAAATGTAACTTATTATTTGAATATTTTCTGATTTTCATTAAAAAACCACAATAAATAAACTTATTATTTTCCCTCCCTTACCTGGGACCTTGCAGCTCGCAAAAATCCTAAGTTTGCACTTACAGTAACAGCTTTCATCATATCTCCAGTACCAAAAACAATCTGAAATTAAATTTCATGTAATCTTCACATTCATAAAATATAACAAATAATTAAAAATTGTCATTTGATTTAAGTGCAAAGAAAATGAAAAACGATTCACTATGGTTATTAAACTTCAAACATACATTTTATATAAATTTTTAAATGAAAATAATGAATTTTGTAAATAGGTTATATAATTATTTCTATAGTATTTCATTCTCAGACCTTTCTTAGAAATGATGTACACTGCTGGCCACCCAAATTGCAACACCAAGAAAGACAAGAGATATCACAATTTATTTAGTAGGTAATATGTTAACCAAGTATCAAATGATTAAATCTATAGACTTCTCTGAAGTGTGGTTCCTTCCAGAATCAGTAGCCAGAGTAGCCGCCATTGTTGGAGATCACCGATGCCACACGCCTCGGCATTGATTCAAAGAGACTTTGGATGTGTTTTTGGGGTACAGCAGACCAAACAGCTTTTACACGTTGCCAAAGTTGATCTGGTGTGGCAGCTTGGGATGTAACCTGGGTCAATCGTTCAGCAACCTTGGTCCACATGTTTTCTATCGGCAAAAGATCCGGAGAGCGAGCCGACCAGGGAAGCAATTCAATCTGAGGATCGACAAAGAACCCTTGGACAATGCATGCCACGTGTGGTCGCGCATTATCTTGTTGAAATATGGCTGTGGGCAAGCCCTAAAGGTAGGGAAGGACAACTGGCTCCAATACCAATGCGGCAAATGGCAATGCGTACTACAGGAGTGCGAGAGTGATATCCATTAGCGCCCCATATCATAATAATAAAAATACATAAGGACCAGTGTGGTGGTGCATAACGCAGCTGTTCAGCATTCCTTTCTCCACGGTGTCTCCAGACTCGAATCCGACCATCGCGGTGTTGCAGACAAAAGTGTGACTCATTAGTAAAGACAATTTCATTCCATTCTGACCTCCATATCCTTCTTTCATTGCACCATTGGCAGCGGAGACGTCTGTGGTTCTGCGTCAAGGGTAGACGAAGCAATGGACGTCTTGAGGACAGACCACTCTGCTGTAAACGGTGTTGACTGGTACGTGCAGACACTGGATGATGCGTTATAGACTGATTGTGCTGTGCTATGGTTCGTGATGTGACTGAGCGATCCGTCACTGCCATGTGCACAATGTTTCTGTCATCACATGAAGTGGTGCACTGAGGTGGATGCGATAGAACACGTCAGTCCGTCGTACTCTCCTGCATCCAACGGTCACATATCCGCATTACAGTTGTCTAGTTTCGTCCAACACGACTACCGATTTCCCTGAAAGATAATCCACACTCTCGGTAGGCCACTATCCTTCCTCTGTCGAACTCGGATACTTGATCAAACGATGATCGCTGTTTACTACGAGGCATAATTGATTTTTTTTTTTTTGAGAAAACCACAAAAAAAACACAGTTCCCGAACTTGAAATCGTCGAAAACTCCAAGCCTTAAATAGCGCTTTGAAGTGGCGCCACAGGCGCGTGTGATGTGCGTCTGTGCTGAAATTCTAATCATTTACATATCTCACCTCCGCTAATGCATGTAGTAAATTTCATGTTGTTTGCATGCTTCCTTCAGGGTATTGCATTTACGGTGGCCAGCAGTGTATTAAGTTAAAAGAGGTCTGGATATGCCTCATGGTTTATTGAAAGAAGTTTGCATCAATAATGATTATTTCTCTCTGCAGTTATTTTTTTAATTCAAAGTAGTTTTTCCTAGGGATATTCTTTTAAACGCTCAAATCTTTGATCGAAAAAGTACATACATAAATCTACTATTATATGCTTAATAAAAAAAACAATTGAAGCAAATCTCTTGTATTTTTCCAATTTGCTATACTAAGTCTATTTTAAACTAATTTAATTAATAGCATTCAATTAAAACAGAAAACACAATTTAGATTAATGTGCAAGTGTAAGAATAAACAATATTTCAAGAAAGATTTAGATTTTATTCTTTGAAATGAAATTCTCAAACTATAATCACTTAGAATATTCATTGCATTGTATGTGAGAAGCAAGGTGATCACCCAGCAAAAATATTTCATACTAACTTATCCAAGAAAAAGGGTATTGTATCTAGAAGAAAAGTTCTAAATTTATGCTTGCTTTTTTTTTCTATCTGTTTAGGGCTTTCTATGATGTTACTATCTTATTATCAAAAATGAATTCAATGTGCAACAGCTAAACTAGCACATGTTCATCAAATATGAAAAAAGTCAAGACTTATTTTGCTGTGATCATCTAAGAAATATGTTTCTTGCTTTACATACCGAGATTTTGTTTATTTCATATACCATTTTCATATGGATATTTCATTTATTTAATATTCTAATTATAAAAATTCTTACATAAAGAAAAACACTGGGAGTATTTTCATTATTTTTAGCAGATTTTGAGAAATTAACTAATTCTTAAGACCTAATACTATAGTAAGCTTTTACCAATGAAAGATTTAATTTTTCTTTTGTCAAAAGGAGTCATTCTTCTACAATTGATAAAAGTAAGTCTGCATTTGAATTCTTATCCTATTTTTATCAACACTGCTAGAAATATTCTTTCAGTTGCTATTGATGAATGTAGGAGGAACAATACATTCTTAATTGGTATTGTTAAATTAGATAACACTTTTCCAACTATGATAATTTTCAATTTAAAAACAATAGACCCTTAACTTTGTTTTCAGCTCTATTGCAGTCTTTAATAGATACCTTTCTTTATCAAGATCTTCATAGCTATTTTCTTCAATAAGAATTGGAAAATGAAAAGGAAAATAGCATTATAATGCCAATTTAGTCCGATTTTCTCATTTCAGAATCCAACACTGCTAATTTTTTTTTAAAACAAGATCTATTCCTTTGAAAACTTCAATATAAATGGGCAAATATTCAATATAAATAGAATTCAAAAATTCAATATAAATGGACAAATATTTCATGTTAAAGTGTCTTAAGTCTCTTGCTGCAACTTCTTGCTCATCTAAATTTACATCAGAAAAGCTTCCACTTTCTCACTTTACTCTTATTTTCTACAGCTAAAAACTCAAAATAGTCAGCTTTATTTCTTTAACAAATTGTATATTAAATATTATTGGCGTACATTTACAAAAAAACACTCAATCGATTTCGAGGGCAGCTACAGGTCATTCCTCATCAGGAGAACAAAATATCTAGAAAGGGAAAGAAAGCTGAGTAACGGCTTTATATACTCTTGGGTAGAACCACGTGCGAGGAGGCAACGTCATCTATCGGCAAAAATAATCATCAAGAATTATGTTAATAGAATTTTAAAAGCGCTAGGAAGGACTGGATTAGACTTAAAATCGTTCACTAAACTTGCTACATCTTTGTGAATAGATGTCATAGTAAATGCAGCAGACGCTTAAAAATTGATGAAAAGTACTAAATCTAGCATGACATTACTAATGGTAAAGGTGAGAGGAGATGTAATAAGGGAACTTAGAACAAGGTTGTCTTGCAATGTTGTCGAAAAATGCTGGTAGAATAAGTTTTAGAAAGAATAAGGTAGAATAAGTTTCACAAAAAGAAAAAAATATAATGGGAACAAAATCAAAATGATAACAATACACAGAATTTTTTATTAAATCGGGACTGGCAGAGTGGAATAAATTTTATGAATGAGTAACTACATTATTTTGTGGCTTCAGAAATAAACATGACAAGCAGTGATGAGTTATACAGATGATGGTTTAAATAAGTTCAGTTTTACTGTAACAAATACAAAACTCAGAAATTTTTCTGTCTTAAACTTATAGATGTTGGATATATCATTGCACAATTAATTGTATCAAAAAATATCTTTTTGTATAAATGTGTACTGCTTTTTACGACTTAGAAATAAATATATTTATGAGTACTTCACAAATTCAAAATTTTAATAATTATAACCTTATTATAACTTATTAATAAATATTTAAATAAAATTTGTCAAAGATACCGACAACAAAATTTCATTGTCAGGATATCAAATTCAAGGGAAATCACCAAGATGAATAAAAGTTCTGAAGCCTAAATTTTATATTGTCAAAAAAAAAATTGCAATTAATAGCAAAAGTTATTTCATGTGGTGCATAAAATTTTGAATTGCACATCATTTAATCACATATGCTTCTATCACAAAGGAACAGATATATTGATAATATATGTTAAGAAAAATGAAATAATTCATAAACTAGTGATATATTTATAACATGACTTACTTTCACAACATCCCTTCCCTTGCACAAGAAGCAAATTATTAAATTGCTGTTTATTTTCATATAAAATCTTGTTTTCTACCCAAATTATTTCTATTTCCCTATTTTAGGTAAATTAGCAACAATAAATATTGGACATTATTGCTTAATAAGGAAACTATAAATGTTGAAAAAGATCCAAAAACAATTAAAAATTTCAAAAACTTTAATGTTTTGAATGCACAAAAAAGATAAGGAAGTGAAGAAAATTAATAAATAGTGAATGAAAATGAATTCATGTACATAAGCAGAATTAAAAATCAAGGAAATGAAGAATAGTGAAATTCTCATAAGACAATTTTGAGTCACAACAACAAGCTTTTTAATTGATCAACATAAAAAGAACTTACTCAACAATTTAGATTTTGCATTGCAAGTTGATAATAAAATTTTTTTTAATAATATGGATTTTTAAATACCTTAGAACGTTCTTTAATCTTGCTGGTTTTCTCTAATGAAAGGGCTTTAGGTGAAGGATTGTCTGGAACTACTGTTATATATTTTAGCATTTTTTTTGCTCTTTGTTTTTCAGCTTCACCACCAACTGTTGAAAGAATCTCCAAGAAATCTCTATAAGCTGTTTCACAACAAACTAATTTCCGATCTGTAAAGAATGGTTAAATAAAAAGTATTTTTCAGTAACAGATGATAAACATCTTCTTGTATAGAATTAATTTTTAAGAATAATTTTAATTGAATCAACTTGGCAAGTATGTATTAAATGATAAAATCTGAATGTTTTCACCAAGTTTATGTGAAACAATTTAACCAATGCATTACGCTACATATTAATATTTTTGTTTGAGTAAATAAATAATCCCTCCATTTTTTTCTCTATTTCTCCCAAGTATATTTATAGAGAAAAATTTCGATAATGTTCAGTAAAAACAAATTTTAATTTCCCCCCTATGAAATTAATGAAAAACTCACAATCTGATAATTATTTTAAAGACATACCAAAAGTATTATTTACTTTTAAAAAGATTGTTTTTAAATAATAATATCAGATGTACTCTACCCCACATTTAACATAATGGTTGAGCAGTTGTCAATTACAGTACTTGCCTCAGGATGGCTGAACTCATCATTCACTTTGTCACTTCATTAGAACAGTATGCCTGGGCAAGTATGCCTGAGCAAGCATGTATATAGCACAAGGTATGATTGATAGTTACACTAAATCCAGTGGTCCCACAATCAGCCTTCACTAAATGCCATATTGATTGAAATGGCAAGAAATTAAAAAGTTTAATACATGTATCCAGTAAAGTAGTGACAGCCAACTTTTGCACATACAGCAGCCAATTTAAGATGTGTATTTCCTCTGAAAGCTGCGCAACATATTTTACTTAGTCTGTGGTTATGACATGATTTATATCCTCATCAAGGGCATCAATCTCCCTCCATACACATTAAAATATTAATCATTATTTAAGATTTAAATCATGTACATCTTGACAGGAGAAACTCTGTTTCTTTCTATCCTTCTTAAAACTTATCTTTAGAGTTATTATATTCATAGGTAACAACACGAAGCGAAGAAGCACTCCATCATTGCTTTTATGACTAGTCATCACAAGTCAATATTTAGAAGAACATCCTGAAGTGCTAATTATAATATATGTATTGATAGTATAAATATAAATCTACCTTCTATTTATGTAATAAATTGAGATTGTCAAGACAGTTTTTCCTTCAGAGAAAGGAAGAAAAAATATTGGTACTGAAAACTAGTAATTCATTATCAACCAAGCGTAATTTATAAATTTTTCATATTGTTGCGAAAAATTCGGCGGTTGCACCTGTATGTAAGCTTTCTGGCATAGCACTAGGGTTGCCTTAAAATAGTGTATGGTAGGGTTGCCAGATTGGCGACTTTATCGCCCATTTGGCGACCAAATTGGCGATATCCCATGGTCCAATCGGGAAGCTTCTAGAATAACTTCCTGTCGAGATATTTCTCGAAACCTGTGGAACCTAAGCTATATAAACCCTTGCGTTTCTGAGAGCCGGCAGAGTGTGATTAAGAGTGTGATTAGTTGCGAGAGTTGGGAGAATAGCTGCTTACTGTGAGTGCTAAGCTACGCGAGAGTTTTGTGAAGGGAAAGGGATCGAGATAGTGCTTTGCCGTGAAGCTACCTTTACAGTATAGCTGGACAGTGTATTGGTGATTGTTCCACGGTGTTTATTATAAGTTTAGTGTTGCCGTGAAGCTACCTTTACAGTTACAGCCTGAAGCTGTGTTGCTGATTGTTTCAGCGTATTTATTGTAGATTTTCGATGCTTTTAAAGGTAATTTTGGAACTGTGCTGTAAATAGTGATTCCTGTAAATAAATTGTGCTTTTTATTGTTCTGCATCGTGTTTTCATCAGATACTCTCAAATCTACGAACCCGTAAAACACAAAAATATTATAAATATATCATTTAACAACAATGCAACATTACAGTATTAACAGGTATTAATAATAATCTGGTAATTATCAATGGTAAGAAAATTATTAATAAAATATATGCCCTTTTAACAGTGGTTTAATTATTATACAAAAATATCAGTACTAGAGTCATTTTTATTTCTCCAATGACCTTCACATAAAAAAGAAATAAAAGAAAGATATGAAGTAGTACAGGATATAAAAAGTAATATAAGTTTAGTTACTTATTTACCTTTTTAAAAATTCTAATACATTGACTTTTATTAATGCAGTCAGAAATTTTCAGTCACAAAAATGTGCATCAAATTAAGTTATATTACTGCTTTAGTTTTTAAAATGCTGAAAATAATAGGAATGAAAACTAAAAAATAAATAGACTATTCAAACAGTTATCTGTTTTTTAGATAGTAAGCTATATTAATTTTTTATTCTGTGATATTATGTATTATTTTGAACTTTATTTTAAAAATATTAAAGAAAGCCCACTATAATCATATTTTCTTTTGGTACTGCATAAATTCTTAATTAAAATAAAATTAGTTACAAATAACAGAATAAAGTACCTTTAAATAGCTGATCAAGTATTATTTTTACTGGGCGAGCTTGCTCCATCTTTGCTAAATCTGTCAAAAGTTTTTCACTATATTTTGCATGACAATGCCCATTTGTCATGTTTGATACATAAGCTAAAAATGTTGATACATCAAGGTTAAGTATTGCATCAGATGGTAAGGCCTGCATATTGAAGTAACTACTTTCATCACTATGGTCTACTACAAAGTTTTCACTCGAGATTGAGCTTAAGTCTTCTTCACTATTATAATCAAATTTTTCTAATTTATCTGTAAGCTGGGACACTGCATCTCTTGAAGTATCATCAGTATCTGAACTGATTATGTCTCCAATCACCAAAACATTTAATTCCTCCAAGAGTGCTTTCAATTCTTTTGTAACACCAGCTGCTAAGCGAACAACTATTTTGGGAATAGTAAACATATGTTCGTTCTGAGAAGCACATTCCACCATATCCTGAACTTGTTCAACAATTGATTTCCGCCCATATTTCCCATGACCTGTACAAAGGGTTGAAAGTACAGTAAACTTTTAACTGAAAACAAAACATATTCCTTCCATATAATACATTATTTTTGAATATTTTATAATAATATACTTTACATAATTAATTGCTTATATTTGACAACTTTAAATGGTATGATAAAAAATTTATGAGTAGCTGCTAAAGTTGAATCCTCTTTAGATGCAAATACAATTATATATATTATCAAACAATCATGAAGTATATTTCAAGTAATGTCAGTTACTCATAAAAATCATTAATCAATTTAATTTCAGGTAAAACACACTTTGACTAGAAATGATGAAAATGCAAAGATATGCATGGATATTTTCCACATAAGTAATGACGTAAAGGCTTAACACCATTATTCATAATATATGTACTATATCACTAATGCTATGTTTATCTTAAATTATATTTTCTTCAAATCATATATATTATTTCTTATTATCCCATTAAGACACGGAAAAGAAGAAAAACGAATAAATTCATAATGCAGTAATTATCTCATTAATTTTTATTTAAAAGATTAGCTATTATTTATTAGAAGCTCTCATTAATTTTTATTTAAAAGATTTTGCAATTTTTTGTAAAAATATAAATAAAAAATTCAAATTATTGAATGTAAAATTTTGTATAAATTCTAAAGTAGTAACATGCTCAAATTTAGAACTGTGTTACTTATCAATACAGTTGTGTAAAAGTCATAAGATGCAGTTTATACAATATATAATAAATTTATATAACATAAGTTTACTTACCAACTGACGCTTGATACAAATGATGTGGGTTACGAGTGGCAACTTTCACCCATGTATTCCCAAAATCGGCAACAATGTCTACAGCAAGCGAATCCTCATAAACCTCACCTTCATTTTCCTCAGTTACATAAGAAAAAGTTTCCAAGACTTTAATAACTCCTTGCATTTCATTACAGCTTCTAACTATAGCTGACAAATGATATATATTAGAACTTCGTATATGCTCTTCCTTCAGTTTCTCTTGATTCTTTGACAGCTTAAAAAAAATATTGCAACATACAGTATTTTATCAATAATATTTCTGCATTGAAATTACTTAACACAAAATTTAATTTAGTCAGCAAAGTATGAAGTTATATTTTTGAAAAATACAGAAAATCGATTTCAGTATTATTTTTCATCTCAGCTCAAGTCATCTCAGCCAAAGTAATAATGCCTTTCATGAAAATAAAGAGATTTACATCTATATACTTACCGTTAAAGAATTTTCTTTCTAAATCAATGGCAACTGCAAATTTGATAACTAATTTTTTTCATTTTCATTTATGCAAGGTCTATGTTTATTGTTGTTATTACCAATCTCACTTGTCTGATAATGGTCAACACAAGCCCATGACGTTCATCATGGCAAGTAGTCAAATGCATTTGTCACTGGCAAGAGCCTTGAGCACCATATAGGTGACAGCCCAACTTTACTCAGTTCCACCCCAGATTCTGACAGCACCCTGGGGGAGGACGGATCTGAAGATCTCCTACCCCTCTTCAGTACCATCAACCTCTCAAGAGGACTTTTGACTCGGCATATCTTTTAATGCCTCTATGCTGCACAGACACTATACATTTACAAAAATCCGTGTCTTCTTCAGGATTTGAACCTGGGCCCCTCGGTATGACAGTCACAAGCCACTATCCCGGCTGGGAGGCACAAGCTTTATGTTTAAAAAAAAAAAAAAACAGTACTTATGTATTATTCTATTGACAAAAGGTAAAAATCCATTATGAAACTGTTGACAAACAGCACCATTCATCACCAGTTATTGATAAGCATGACCTAACAACATACTCATAACATTTGCATTTTCTTTGATATAACCCTGATTGATTCTTAACAAGCTACATTTTGTTTTTATAAACAAGAATATAAATTAACTGTTATTGCAGTATTTTTTCCTCCATTTTGAAAAATACTGTTAAAATATACAACTTGTCTTCCACAGAATAACAAGCAGTGGATTAATTTTAAAATTATGGAATCCTAGCTTGAAAAAAGTGTGTATTAATGACCAGGATATGGTTAGCTGAATATTATCGACGAAACAATAACAGATTGGAACAATTACCTGTGGAGAGTTTGTACTCACAGCACACTAAACAGAGCTTTTGAGTACACTAAAAAAAGGGCCTAACAAAACAGTAGAAATGGACAAAAACCTTTTTATGAAATACAAAAGTAAAGTGGGTTGAATACTGGTTGTCTATTAAATAAAGAAGCATCCATTCCTCCAGAATTCTGCAGGAACAGCTGGCACAACTTTGGTAGGTCTCCACCAATTTTCATGATTTGATGGTAACCAGCTTTCATGGTTGACAGTGTAATATGTAAAATACCCAAAAAACTATACACTTAGAAAAAAAGTCCAAAAATTTTCAAACTGGATATGCAAATGTTAAAATATTCACACAGGTCCAAATTAAAACTTGAGGTCCTAAGCATTCACAAGATTTTGTTTTAAGTTGTCACAAAAATATATTTTGGTAACGTCATGTGTTGCCTATTCTGAATATTTTTCAGAAGATAATCATAAAATATAATATAATACGTTGTTACCATCCTGTAATCTATTTATTGTATTGCAAACCCAAGTTGTATGGATAATGCATTCTATGAACCTGTACAAAACTCTGTAAGGTCTTATGTTATACTAGCCAGTTCTTATAACTGTTATCTTTAATTTCTTTTTCCATACTCCTCAACAGAATGCAAATTAGCTTTTAGGGCAAATAAGCTGAAGGTTTTGAATCTTACAGTTAGAGAGCTTCTGGCACTTGCATAGCACTGTTAGAATTTTGCCAACTCTGTCTAAAAGTAATTATCTTGCAGCCAATACTTTAAACTTATGTCCAGTAAAATACTGAGACAGATCACAGATAAATTATTTTATGGTATACTTTAGAATACTCTATCAATTTTAAAATTTATCTGACTGTTATCATCAAATTAACACTGGGATGAGTATTGGTTCTTGTCTGCAACACAAGTCAGGCCTTTTATGTTACAAATTCAAGATAAATAAAAAAGGTTATTTAAAACCTTTTCAAGTCTTTTTCGTACTATTTCAGACATAGCAATAACTCGGTAACTTGTCTAGTAGGATTGCAGAACTTGAATTCAGTATCCCAATCAATTGCAACCTTATAATTTAATATAAACCTGCAACATTTATTAGAATTGTATACATGTATCTATATTGTTTACAGATCACTTATTTATAATTGGAAAGTTTCAGGTTGAATGTTAAGGCTTTTGGGCATTTAAGTAACTATGAATTTACTTAAGTCTCATGTTACATAAGTCAGAGGATTACTTTACTGACAAAGTTATTGGATCTGTTGGGAATTACATTCTAACAAGATAATGGCTGCTTACAAGTGGCAAATATCTTCAGAAAACATCTGCATAATGTCACAATTCACCCTTGGCCAACAAGTTCTTCAAAACTGTCTTCTATCAAACAAGTATGGGGTGCATTAAAATGGTACCTGGATACTTTTCCTTTATCTGCCAGCAAATCTGGAAATCGTATGTCATTATATATTAATAAAGAATAACAAGAACAAATAATGTGATGTAGTAACACATAATAATTAATAATAAGACAACGAGAAAAATCAATTTAATTATAAAATAGGTAGAAGGGATGTTGCACATGTCAATTAGTGTTTATTTCAGATGAAAACTGTTTGCCTATTGTCTCTATAATAAAATCAAAATAACCTTTTCATAATTAAATTCTACCCTTTTTATAATTAAATTTATTTTGTTCATTTATTATTAATTATTACGTGTTATTGCATCATATTATTTGTTCTTACATGATTTTACAATATTGCAGGCAGATAAAAGAAAAGTACCAGCAATTGTAATTACAGTACAAATTCTGAAATCGGGATGCCCAATATCCAAGAAACCTTTTTATTTTTTTTTCTTTTATTTATTTATTTTTTTTAAGAATTTTTTTAATGCTTTACACTTACGTATTTGATACTGTTTCATAATAAAATATGTGAAGAGTCATGTTTCTTAATTTCGTTTTGTACTGACACCAGCCTGGCAAATCAATATTTACTATTTTTTGCTTTTATCACAGCATAACTATCAACTCACTACAACTTGAGAAATGACTTTTGCAGCAAAATCTAAACATTGTTTTTTAATACAGTAAAAGTCCAGAAATCCGCAAAACTTGGGACCAGAAGTTGTACGGATTTTAGGATTTTGTACATTTCAGGACAGAAAAGATAATTCATAATATTAGACTAAAAGTGTAAAATAAATAAGACATATTAGATACAGTTAATTAAATTATTATATACATTATTACAATAATATACATATACATTATTACATTAATTTATTATATGCATTAAATTATTATTATACAAAGGATATTTAAAAGCATTAAAAACATATACAATAAAGTCATATAAAAAATAAAGGATATTAAAATCATAAAATATTTATTTTTTTTATGTGTTTCAAACATTTTTCTGCTAGAGGTTTGTTTTAAAACTTTAAGGTGCTCCTGAGTAAGTTTTCTTTGTAAATTATATAGAGTCAGAATCTTTTGCTCTGTGACACAGCTCTGTTCTAAAAATTTTAGGTATTTATTATCATGTTCCAAACTCTCGTTAAAAGATATATTCTGATTCCTATCAAATTCAGTATTTGTGTTGGTGTTGGAATCGTTTTCTTGCTGTGGCGAGATCAAAACAGAGCCTATGATTTTATCATCGGTTATCTGATGAGCCAGTGTTGACTCATCTGAACACGTCTATTCAAGGATATTTTCTTTGTGCAAAGCCTCCTCATTTACTTACTCTCCTTTCAAATATGAAAGCAATTCTCTTGCTTTAACCCTTGCTGCACTGACCCTAAAACTAGAGAATTCACTGTCATCACTCTCAATTTCAATAAGCATAGAAGATGGCCATACATTATGCCAGGCATTTACTAATGTTGTTTGGGAAACATAATTCTGTGATTCAGCTAACAAATAAATGCAATCTTTGATGGTGGGTTTTTTTTTAATAATCACAAAGTGAAATAGAATGGTCACTTGAAAGAGTTTTTTCAGAAACTCTGATTTATTTTTACCTCGATACAGATAGGAGGCAAAAAAACTTTTACCATTATGTCAATAATTTGGAATTTCCGTTACGTGTCATTATTCTTCAGTAATTATGATGTTATTATTCAGTAAGTATTTTTTTTCAATATTCTGTTCTCCATGTTGTAGTTTCCAGAACCTATAATTTGAATGTTTATATTTTGTGAGGCAATGCGGATTTCAGGTCAGTGGATTTTTGGTATTTGACTGTATCAGCAATTGAATATCAAAGAACATGGTAACCTTTTATTGACATTATGCTTAGCGATGATTACTGACTGCAGCTAACTCTGCTACCAAGTGTTGAATATGTTGATGAAGAGAAATTTAACAGAATTTTTTTTTCCATATGCAAAAAACAGATTTTGTAAATGATACTCATAGGCCAAGAAATTATATTTTGGGCTGTTTGAATGAAGAATAATTGATTTGTTATTCATATAAGTTCAGGATTGGTGCCCGAGTTAGTGTGGCTGCACCAGGCAGCAGAATTTGGGGAAGGCAAAATTTTTAGAATTTAGTGAAGCAATGAGCTACAAAATTAAGGACTGAAAAAATTTTTAGAATTTAGGCAGCAGAATTTTGGACCAGTAGAGACTTCAATGGAATGCAAAATGTCTAGTGTCAGCCCTAGATAAACCTTAAGTATATGTGGGAACTTATTTATTCTGGACTCAGATAAGCCTGAAACATGTGTAAGAAATAAATGTAGGTATAATAAAAACTAATATAATTCAATCTTAATTTTGTCAGTGTACAATAGAAGAAAGACAAACTTTAGCAAAGCAAATCTTTATTCCCAGTCTCATGATAGATCACCAATAGTGTACAGTGGACACTACCTAAGCTTTATGATGATAGTCACACATTTGAAGATGTTTAGATATCACAAACAAAAAGAATAAAATCACAAAAAAAAATTTTCCAGTTAATGGAATTTTCAAAGTAAACTCTAAAAAGTTTTAAATCTAATCCTAAAACTGTGCATAAGATGGATGACAAAGCAATTAACATCCGAGTGCAAAGCAAAACACACAAGGTCAGCACTGACATTTTGGCAGTAGTACTATCATCACAATAAGCTTCTGGAATGGTTTATTTCTAGCAGTGGATCCCGAGTTGCATATTTTACTCCAGAAAACAAGCAGCAGTCCATATACTGATGTCACAGTGGATTTTCAACCAAAATGAAATTCAAATCTACTGTATCAGCCCAGAAATTTATGTGTACAGTGTTCTGAGACTGATAAGGCATTTTGTTCAAATTCCTGACCAGAGGTGTAGACAAACATACTAACAGTTATTGTGAAACATTGCAAAAATTACTATGGACTATTCAAAATAAGTGATATGATGTGTTTAGTGTTCATTGTCTTATGGTATGATAATAATTGATCTTGTGTGGCTCATCTCAAAACAGATCTTCTACAACAGTTCTACCAGGATTTATTTGAATACCGACCATGCAGACCCAATTTTGCTGCCAGTAATTTTGATTTTTTTATTCCTAAAAAAATTCTTGTTTCCATTAACATCTTTACAGTGACATAAAAATGCAGTAACTGTCATGCACTGGTTCTGATCCCAAGTGACGAAATTCTTTCGCATTGGGTAAAAACAATTGGTCTTATATTATGACAAATATCTTAATTTTGATGAAAATTATATAGGAAAGTAAGTGAATAATTGATGTAATGCTTGCAATAAATCTTTCCATGAAATTATATGTGCTTTCTACAAAAGACCTCAGGGAAACCTTTTTTCTGGATGTCACTCATAATTTCACACACAATATTAGCATTCATTTGCACAAAATATGTTGAAACATCACAAATTGAAAAATAAATATTTTTTTAAATACTCATTAACACAAATGACAATAAATATTTACAAATAAAGTTCTTTAATTTATATTCTTTAATAAATTACACTGTTTGATAACTTTAGTACATGAAATTTTTTTTTCAATTAGAAAGTACGGCAAAATGAGATATGCGACATTATAAATACGAGAGTATTTCAAATTTAGAAATTTGTGCCTCATTATGAGCTTTTTTTACTTTAATAATTATATCAGATATGTGTTAATTCTTTTCTATTTAGCGGCTAATGGGCATTTTTAGCTGTATACATTTCTTACTTCAAAAAAGCATTTTTATAATTTAAAGTATGACAAAAAATTATATGAAGTTGTATTTGATAAAAGGCAGCACACTTGCTGTTTTTTACCAACTACAACTTTAAAATATCATATTTATCTGGGGTCACATATTTATGTAGTAGTTTTATCTTTAGTTTTTTTGGGGGGGGTTACTTTTGGATTATTTGCACCATCACCAAAAAGTCAAATTTGTTGGTAACTTTGGAAAGCATTTACGACCTTGTTGCCAATTCTAGACAGAAATATATTGTTTGTATCTTCACATCAATTTCTATCAAATTCAATTAAAGAGGCTAGAATAGAAGGAAGAAAGGTTCAACTCACACCGTGAATTCTCAGCACCATGTTACTGCAACTGCTGTGATTCATGCAATGAAGTTTGTCATTGCAACAATTTTTTTTTTTTTTTTTTTTTAGAAGCATGAGATCTTGTGTCGCATATGGATGCATGAACAGATTTTCTAAAAAGATTCCCGAATTACTTTTAAGTACTAAGTATTGATTTTTTTGGTACTTCCATTTCGTCGGCGCCATTCTTTGGTGCAAATCTCACCACGCAGACTTTATTCGTGACAACAAAGTATAAAAAAATTTTAACAAATGTTATTTCTAAGAACTTTTTACTTATGAGGCATAAACATTTTAATGTTGTTTTAAATTTTTTCAAATGGGACTTTCATTTTTCTTCTCCACATAAATTCTATGAGATAGCTTTTCAGATGATGATGTGCTGTTCCTCTTTCTTATTTTGCCATTTGGCACTACCCCATAGTCTTTCTATTTTTTTTGTGTGTGCGTTCCAGTTTCCGGATAGACAAAATTGCATTTATAGTTCAATTTGAAATGTCCGAGACTTTCCTCTTCCAGTTTTCAGTACAGTATGATTTCCACAAATCTGAATATATTATTGTTCCTTTTTTCATATTTTCTTTAATTGCTTCTTATATAGTTCTCAGGGATCGGTTTGGCAGCTTCACAAGGACACATTCATTTGTTTCACAGTAAGATCCACTGTTGCAGTAGAATCCATTCCGCATTGTTTTGCACTTTGTGAGCACACATTCATTCACTTCGGTAATTGTACCAGGTCCTCCTAATTTCTGTTGTTGACATTTAAGCAAAGAATCCACACAAATCTCACTCATGTAGTTTTTGCAGTTCACAACTGTTCGTGACTGATTTCAAAATGATGGAAATTGATTTTCACAAAATTCAACTGAAGTTAATTCTTTGCTTCAATTATACATAAACCTCACACACTTCAAGAAACTCAATTTCGATGATTCAAACCAACTGCCTCTCCAGATACTTCTTTTATGGTGGCAAATTGAAAGGTTGCAGCGCTACTGAATTTTGTCTTCGATATACAATTTCATTTCATGTTTATTATCACAAGTAGCAATTTTAGGCAAAATGCCTTTCGCTTGAAAGAATTTGACAGATTCTTCCTCTTCTGGGCAAATCCCAAATTTTCATTGGTTTTTCATCCATTTTGGAGGTATTAGGGAAAATGCGTGACTGATAAAAAATGGCCGTGATTTATTCTGAAAATGTGGCGTTACCAGCTGGGATATATCATTTGGCATTGGTTGTATTATGTTTAGTGACTGTATTGTCTGCAGCGGTAAAATGGAAAAGTGCTTTTTTTTATGTAATTTGATAAATATATTGAAAAATATCACAATGTCATGTTATGTTCTTTCCTAGAGTGAAAAAAAAGAACTTGATAATAATCAAAATATGTTAAATACATTTTAATGTTTTTGTTTATAACTGGTATCTTCATTCTGTAACGTGCAATGATATATGTTAGGATTTAAACTATATAATTTGAACGTTTTAGGTAATTCGTTTTATAATTTTCATGAAAAGTTAGAAATCAATTGTTACTATTTTGATGAATGTAAAGGTGTTAAATAAAGTAATGCTTTTCTTTAAGTATTAATCATTACTCATTTTTTAGTTTTGTGTACTGTTATAATTTGTGCACTTGATTACTATAAACTGTTCTGTCATTAAAAATTGTTTGTATAATATTACACACTTCTAGGCAGTATAGCAATAAAAGTAAGTAAAAGCCCGGGAGGCCACTACAACTGGACGTTTAGTTCAATGAGGAATGAGGAAATAAGTAAAATATATCCAAAAATTTATATAGGTATTTTTCTGTAATTCAGCTTAATTCAAGGCAATTTCTTTGAGATTATAAATATGGAACAAAGGTTAGCCTATATTTTAGGGTGCTCCTTGGATTATTGCCAAGTTGTTGTTTCATTTATTGCCAAATTGTTTACATTCATGGTAAGTTGAGTAGTTAAATGTTATGAAAACCCTAATATGATGTGATTGCGGTAAATTTGACTAGTGGGAAAATATTTGTAAGAGCTTATTTCTGCGTTGGATGTCAGGTAGAAAGTACATTGCTTATTTTGTGCTGTACACCATAAAATGGGTGTATGTGATGAGATTAATGTGAAGTTTTTGTACAATTTGGAATGAAAGGGGGGAAAAAGCATTAATCCTCTGACCAGCCAGGGTTTTTGCTAAGAAAGCACAAATTTCCCAAAACTATTATAATAAAAAATTATTTTCTTAATTTAATGTAAAACTTCTCCTGGTATTTTATATTTGGATTTGTGTACTGTTTGTACGAAGGAAATGCATATGGTTGAACGTAGGGATCATTCAGATGGCTTTGAATGGGTTTGTCGCAAGAAAGGTTAACGCAAGAAATGCCACCAACAGTCCGACACTGCGAAGGATAATTTTTATTCTTATTTTTATGAATTTATGTAGTGACGGCAGTATGCATAGTCTAGTTCAGATAATTTTGGAAAGTTTTTGGATACTGTTAATGAATTTTTATGTCCCATACACTGAAAACACAGAAATTTCTAAATATGGGAAGTCTATATTTCCTTTTTGTACTGCATATATGAGATAAGATGTATTTCCATTTTTATGTTATTTCATTATGAGATTTAAAATGCAGTTTATTGAGCTTTGATTGGATACAATTTTGTTCAATTTTGGTGATGAATAACTTTATTTTAATATTATATGATGTCATCATTTTCCTGACATTTTAATGTGAAAATAGATTGATGTGTATATGAACAAAGTCAAGGGAGTGCACTGTGCTGATTTTGTGCAATTTTCCAATTTTTTTTCAAGTGAAAACAGATTGATAACATGGACACATGTAATGGACACAGAGCTAACATGGACACAGAGTTTGTGCAATTCTTTGGTTTTGTGTAGTGGCCATTTTGAAATTGTTCCTTGCTGGCCAGTCGCCAAAAACTGCCAAAAGGCAACCTGAAATACGTTTTTACCAACACAAGAATACATTGAAATCATTAAATTCACATAAATCTGTTTTATTTTATTAATATTTATTTTCTTGTTGCTACAAGGTTATTGATTCTGAAAAGGGTCTATTTAAGTTAGAATAGAATTTAAATAAACTTTTAATTTTTTTAATGGAACTCGGAGATGTGCCGAGCTGAGCAACCATCCCTTAATTAGCTGTTGCTTTTGACATGTATCATGCAAATCTATTTGCTATTTATTTTTATCTCTATTTGTTTAGCACTTTAGATTTTCTGATTCCATGAGATTATTTGATTTAAAGAAGATGAATCAAAATTAACACTTTTTTCAACTTTCCACAAAAACAATCTTCCCACCCCCTAAAAAAACTTCTAAAAATTGATTAAGGCGGCAAAGTTAAGATGCCTTTTTAATTGAAATTTTTAAAATATGCCAATAAATGCTTTAAAAATGAAATACTATTTGCATCAAGTACTAGTTTCCTGAAATTAGCTTAAATAATTAGCTATTTCAATAACTGGTATAGCCAATAAAAAATATGTGAATTTTTGTTTTAATGTATTACAACTTAAAGCTGAAGTATTAAGCATACTAAAATAAAATAACTTTCTTTTCTATCACTTAAATATTTGCATATGAAATGATTCTTTAATAAATTATGATAATATTGTGAATAAAACAAAAATATCACTTCTTAAAGGAAAAATTATGTAAAGGAAAGTACATCTAACAGGTAGCTAATAAAGCCTAAATAAATCCTTGAAATATGCAGAAACATCATTTTTAAAGGTTTTAATGTTATACAAATGCACTTAGATTTCGAAATATTTCTTAATAATTTTCTGTACATAGTAAATTATAGATATCATCTTTATTAATTTAAAACAAATATTTAACAATAATGAGGAATTTCATTATAAATTTTAATTTTTTAATGGCAACATAACAAACATATTTTTAATGGCAAATACATGCACAGAGCAGCTTAGAAGCACATACATTTCATTGCCGTAATGCAATGTTCTGATTTTACAAACATGGATGCCACTTGTTAGGTAGAGTTTCATTCTCAGATAGTGGAGGAAACTGTATAACCTCTCGGCTAGACTGCAGATTAGGGGCCAGTTGCCGAATGAAGCAAAATCTGGTAATCTCTTGGTGTCACAAAAATCAGTAGGGTTTAAGGTTACAGTTTACAGTATTTAAGCAGGCCTTTCTGAATTTTCGGCATTTCACTGTGCTTCTGTGTGAGCAAAATGGCTGGCATCGAGAGAGTTGAACTTGTAGATTTTACTTATTTGATTCGGTTGCAAGATAAGGACGAAAGATGTGTGATAGAATGGTGCTTGAATTATGGTTTAATTGCGAATACGTATGAATGTCATAAGTCTAAAAATAGTATGAAATTAGTTGAACGGAAAGATGCAACAGATTTGTGTGAATGGAGATGTCTTGATTAATTCAGATTTTAATTTAAGTATAAATAACAATAAGAGTAATTTTCATTAGATGTAATATATGTGGTTAAGCATGTGGTTAAAATGAGTGCGCCATTTTGAATTTCATCTCAATTGTATTGTTACATTTTAGTGTAGATATAAACAAATGCGAGTTTCTGTTGTTTATTATACATAAAAATTTATTGTAAAAATATTAATTACATAGTTAAAATTGTTTAACCACTTTTTGTTCTTTAACTATACTATTGCTCATGTTTCAGTAGATCGAAATTTTCAATTTTATCTTCCTCTTTCTTCTGCATTTTTTTTTTTTTTTAGTTTAAATGTGAATCAAAGCTTTCCAATCATTTATTGCTCATTTACTGCTTATTACAATTTATTAAATTTCATAATAAAACGTTTCATTCCATTTTACTACTATCTTGAAAATGGTATATGATAATTTGAAAAGTTTTAATATTGTTGATCCCATAAAATACATAGTTATTAACTTTCAAATACTTTATGGTTGTTTTTCTTGAACTTCTGTTTTAGATATTTTTACATGTTTACAGGTTGTTTGGTAAAATCCTAGGAGAGCCCACAACCTTGGCGACAAACTGAAAAAAATGCGCCAAGGCACAACGAAATGGCAGCAAGTGAATACAGTGGGATAAGGTGAATGCGTAATGAAAATATATGTAAACATTACAGAAATTAATGAAATATATTTAAAATAAAAAATCACAACATAATCATTCATACATCTTCCAAACCACATTTTAGTTAAACGCAAACTATCATACATACTTAACTTACTTTTGGAAAACCACAAATTCTTTCTTATACTTCTACAAACATCATGCGCATTCACACCTTTTTTCCGACATCTCCATTCAAATTCATCCAAAACAACACTCTTTTGTTCGTATAATCCCATTCGCTCATTACATTTAGGACATTCATAATTCGAAGCAATCAATCCTTCCTTCATACACCATTGAATGAATTCTTTATTACCTTTCGCATTCAACAAAGTAAAAAATTCTAATGTATACTTGCTCACACAAGCAGCCATACTTCCAACTCGATGACCAACTACAAAATGGCAAAATTCGAAATACCCGCCGAATACGAAAATTCTAGAAATAGTTAGGTTTGCCATATCTAATATATCAAAGTAGGGTTACCAAGATTGGTGCAATTATCGCCAACCAAAATCATTCGTGCCAAGGGTGTGGGCTCTGCTAGGATCCAACGGGTTGTTTAGATATTTTTGCATGTTTACATGATTCATTCAAATTCGCAATCATCTAATATGGTGATGTGGTGAGTTAGCGATTTTCTAAAATGTGCGAAAATAACTGATTTAGCAACTTGGCAATTTTTTGAAAACGTGTCAAACTGGCCCAACTATGCAGTTTTACCACACTCTCTCCTTCTATTCTAACTTCCTTGATTTCAATGATGCATCCAGTGCTACCAACATTTTTTTACATTCATAAAAAATAAATAAATAAATAAAACACTAAGCTCTTCTTCAAGAAAAATCTTTCAATATATATATTTTTTTCTTTTTGTGTGTATTGTTTCTGTTCTTCTTCCCATATATATGGCAACCTGTTTTCACAAAAAAAAAATCAGATAAATACACAAACTTAGCATCCCACACAATCTTTGCATTACGCATGGGCACAATCATGATCGCCCAACAGCAGTTGAAATTTTAGTGTACATGTTAATGAAATACTACAACATAATGAAAATAAAAGATGACCAACTCTATAGATTCATTATGGTTCATTACTACAAAAGCAAATGTACCAAATGCCAAAAAAAAAAAAATCCTAATCAGAAAAATGATTGTATGGTTAGCCTATATTTAATGGTGCCCCTTAGATTATCGCTAAGCTGTTTTTCATGTTGCGTGATTGCACTGAATTTGACTGATGGGAAAAGATTTGTAAGTGCTTGTTTGTGTGTTGGATGTCAGTTAGGAAGTACATTGTGTACTGTGTGCTTTGCATCATAAAATGGCTGCCAGTGGTAAACTGGGTGTTTTGTGGTAAAGAACAACAGAGAGGATTTTTTTTTTTTTTGGAAGTGGTTGAGGACAGAAGCCTTGTTGGATGTAATTCAATGGAATTATAAGTGTTGTGTTTGTACGAAGGAAATGCGTATGGTCGAACGTAAAGACCGTTCATATGGCTTTGAATGGGTTTGTCACAAGAAAGGTTCAAATGCTCACTATATAAAGCATTCTATTAGAAAGGGAACATGGTTTGAGGAAAGGTTTTGGATGCTATTAAGGAATTTTGTATGGCACAGACTGAAGACACAAAAATTTCTAAATAGGATAAGTGGATATTCCTTTGTGTAGTGCATAGAAGCATTTCCTTTTTTATATTATTTCATTGTTTGATTTAAAATGTAGTTTATTGAGATTATGTATTTTTTGTTTGACTCTAGCATAGAATTGGGTGCTCCTTTGACTTTTTAAATGAAAATAGATCAATATGTACATGGACAAAGTCAAGAGAGTATATAATGCCAAAGTTTGTACAATTCTCTGATGTTTTTTCAAGTGAAAACAGGTTGATGTGCACATGGATACTAAGTTTGTGCAATTCTTTGACTTGTTAATTTGGTAGCGATTATTGGCGCAAAAATTGCCAATACACAAAGGCAAAATAAGAAGTCAAAGAATTGCACAAACTCGGTGTTCATGCACCACCAAAAATCACCAAGGGGCACCCGTAAGTATATTTTTATCCGATTGTTTAATTTCAAAAGTGCACCCCAAATATACATGCATTTATTTGGGTTGTTTCAAATATTTCTTGGCAATAATAGGACTTGGCACACAAATATTGTTTGGAGATTTGTTGCATTAGCTTATTAATATTTTCTACATTTTTCAGTGGGAGTGCAAATGATCAGAACGTATGGCTCTACTCTGATATAAGTCCCCGGTTGCTCCCCGGATATATGTGGTCGCCAAATGTGGCGATATGTGTTCTGTGCTGGTTTTTGGCGGGAGTTTTTTGGTATAGCAACCTTTTTGACGTTAAAAGTTGAGTGGGTGCCGTGGTTTTGTTTTGCGTTTGGAGTTTCGATGTTTGGGGAAAGCGTAGGTTGCGTTAAGGCCTAGGATTTTGCAATTCTGTGATTTATTTTTAAAGCCAGTTGCTTTCTAGATGGTTTCTCATCAAACATTTTTGGTGAGGGTTTTTGAAGCCGAGAATGACGTGTCATAAGTCCGAAAGAATTTTGAATGGTAAGTGAAGCTATGTTTTTTCTCGTGTATTTCAGGGAATGTTAATGCATTTTGTAATGTATTTAATGAATATTGTATTTAAGATGATTGTGTTATTAATGAATTATTTCTTCATGGTTTGTGTTTATGCTTACAGTATATATTTTTTAAAATTTATTGTTATTATTTTAGCTTATTTTAGCGAGGTTTGCAGAATGTCATGATTTCTGCTTAGTGCCACGAATTCTGCGCGGTGCCATGAATTCTGCAATTCTCTGATGTTTTTTAAAGCTAAAACAGATCGCTGTGTACATGGTTTTTAAGGGAATTATGTTATTAATAATGAATGATTTGTTCACTGGTGTGCTGGTAGAAGTATATTTTTGTGGAAATGTATTGTTATTTTAGTTTATTTTAGCGAGGTCAGAGCTATGTGATTATTTCAGTGCAGTGCCACGAATTCTGCAATTCTCTGATGTTTTTTAAAGTTAAAACAGATCGCTGTGTACATGGTTTCTCGTCAAACATTTTTGGTGAGAAACTTCACACTTTTACTATGTAAATTTTTTGTTTTTATTTCTGACTTATAGCGTTAATTGTGTGTAAAAACGTGGTTTTTGCACATGTGAAAACCACGTTTTTGCAGACATTTTAGGCTTAAAGTCCGAAATGTAAACAAAAAATTTAGACAGTAATGGCGTGTCGTGGAGTTTCTCGCCAAAAATGTTTGGCGAGAAATTTGTCGCCAACCGGAGACTGATATAAGAGTAGTTCCGAACGTATCTTTCCTTTAAATAAGTAATAAATCTGATGAGCTTCCTATGATTTAAAAAGATATAATAAAAGAGAAGTGTTTTTTTCATAAAATTACCCTTGCACAAAACTATCAAATACACTGACATGAAACATTTGCTATATTACATTTCAAGTTGCCAGTTGAACAGAATAGATCTGAATGATACATAAACTGCTTTTTTTTTTTCAAATTTTTGAATGATAAAAATGCACACATAAAAACATAATTTAATTATTATAGTGGATTCTCCTATAAATTCATGCTTGCCATCCAAAAAATTCTCAAGTACTTTAAAAATATTTCCTTTAACAAGTTCCTAACTTTTATGATTTAGAAAATTTAAATTTTTTAGAAGATTTTATACAAATTAATAACTATCCCTTTATATCTAGAAGTATGCAAAACAGCAGCCTTACTTTGGCATAGATTTTAACAAAACCCATTCAATTTCGAAGGTGATAATCTCTTGAAACTGGTATCTCTTTTGAAAATTGCATGACAATGAGTAAGATGGAATAAAAATGGATGTATTTTTTCTCTTTCAACATTATTATCACTTTTTTAATAATGTTGTTATAGGTTGTTGTTAGTTTTAAGTTAATATTGGTTGAATTTTATTTTATGAAATTAGAGTTTAAACACTTATGACCAACGTAATTTTTCACATTATAAATGAAATATGAAGAAGAGCAATACAGCAAAATTTCAATTTATCACATGTATCACATTTTGAAAAAATGTCTCTTTCAACCTTCCCCTAATAAAAATTTCGTAATGAATAAATTATATTATGTTTCCAAAATTTATTAGCATTACCCTTCCATTCCAAAGAAAAAAAAAATAAGCTAGATTTTACCACAGAATCGCTCATTAGACTATTATCCAATAACAAAATTATATGTACAATTATTAAAAGTGTAAAGCATTTACCTCATCAATAATTTCAATTTATATAGACATATAGATTTCCACACTTTGAACTTAGACAGTGGTTTTACACAAAAGATATAGATTGAAAAAAAAAAAAAAAAGATGACTATGTATACCACTTACTCGTTTCAGGAATTTAAGTTCGGCCTCTATCTTTCTTAACAACTTCGCCTTCCCAGATATATCAGGTAAATTTTTGCATTCTTGAATTAAACATTCCGTTTCGTCTATTTTTTTCAACAGACCGCTATAAATGTTATTTTGCTCTACGTCCATGTTATTCAGATTCAAATCATTTCAAACGCACGAGGAACTTCGCGTATGTAAATATTAAAAGCTTATAGCAGACAGCTCAAATATAAAGTTGTTGTCACAGTTAATACGCTTTTAAGTCTAAAGTATAGACCTAAATGTTTGCGACAAACTAGACTGAGGAAAAATTCATTTTCCAAAAACTGCATAGTTTACTTTTTGTAAAAAATTATCTAGAATTTATGATAATGTTCTTACTTATTTTTTTTTTCTATTTAAATGACACGTTTCAGTTTTGGAAATTGCCTCGAATTCTAATGCTGATATATTTAGGTGGAAAAAGACTTAGTGGGTGCAAAAGAAGAGATCTCTCTACTGTTTCTGTTCGTTTGGCAGAAAAATAGAGCGGACACAAAATAAGGCATCTCTGTAACGTGTTCGTCTTTTAAAAAGATAACTAACTGTTTAGCTGGGCTGTTGTATATCAAAATAAAATGGCTACTTGGAATCAAATACAGCAGCAACTTCGTCACCCTAACAATCCTGTGGTTTTCTTTGATATAACGATTGGATCTACAGTAAGTTTCTGAATATGATTCGATTTTCATTTTAGTGTAATGTAAATTTATAAGATGAATGACATTTTTGCACTTTGATAAACTATGGGAATAGCCTAACAAATGACGTTTATTCATATGTCTTCTAGGAAGTAGGAAGAATGAAAATGGAGTTATTTTCGGATGTAGTGCCTAAAACAGCTGAAAATTTCAGGTATTCTAGTTTTGCAGATATTTTTTACAGATTCGTTTTTGCAGATATTTTTATATACTTGCTTATAGTGTTCTTTGTCTGTCATATATTAATAAGCATATTGTTTATTTATTTATATTTAATACCTAAAATTTAAATGATTGCATGTGAAAAATAAAATTTAGGTCTTTAATCTGGCAATTATTGTAGAGGCACCTTATAGTTGGGCCACCTTTGCCTCCTATGAGGGAATAGACAAATACAACCATGCCTTCAGGATTTGAACTCGGGCCCTTTGGTACAGCAGTCAGCTTCTCGAACCACTATATCTTCTGAGCAGCTGCTGTTTTTAATATTGGAGATAAATAAATAGCTAGCTACATTTGACTTAAGGCTTTCTTTTTCATTAGGCACCAAATTCCGCAGTCTCACAACAGTTCACTATAAGAAAAAAATGTATCCAATGCAAGCAGAAACCACTGAATTTTTAGAAGAGGGAATTTCATGTATACTAAACAAATATTTTCATCTTCAGAAACAGCACCAATTTTTGAATCACTGTCGCTATGTTGTAAGCATTCATCAGCGAAATAATTATGATGGTTTCAAGGGTAGAGTAATAAAATTAATGTGATATGTAGCATATAATTAAAAAACCAAAATGTTATATGACAAACACTCACACTGTAGGGGCTGATGAAGAGTAAATGTATCTGAGCAAGATCTCACATTCACAAGTAAAACTTCTGTAGGGGTCAGTGAATACAGATTGATAGTAGTGGTAGAAGATGTGTACATGCTGCTTTGTTTGGCTAAGAGAAAAAAAAAATGCATGGAACTATCTAGCAAACATATTCTATTGATAAAGTCAAGTACTGAGCTGAAATTTGCCGACCTGAAATCTGCCAACTCCCGAAATCCGCATTGCCTCTCAAAATATTGAATTTATAGGTTTCAGAATGGAGAATGAAGTATCGAAGAAAAAATATTTATCCAATAATGACGTCATAATTACCGAATAATAATGATTCTGTGTTAGTGGCAGAAAAAAAATCTTAGCCAGAAGAGGTTTTTAGTATGGATGATGTGTTCATATGAGTCAACACTGGCATATCAGATAACAGATGATGAAATCATTGGTTTTGTTTTGAACTCGCCGCAGCAAGAAAACTATTCCGACACCGACACTGATAATGAGTTTGTGTACATCTCGTAATCATCATCGAGCACATATCAAACAGTCCCAAGCATTACAGATTTTTGAACTTCTACTGTATTTATATGTGAATCCAAAGTTTAAGCTGAGTTAACTTAGGTGAAGGAAAATTTCAATTCCTTAAACATTGAAGTGCGTTAAGGGCTTATTGAACTTTTTTATATCGATAAATGTATTGAAAATCTGCAGTGAAACTTGATTGAGTTATAACGATATCGATATATAATAGAATGCCTGGTACATACTACATTGCAGTTGATATTTAGTGTACGGCTCCGCATGGTTTCTGTCTGAAAAAATCGGCAACTGGTATTGGTTGTTCGTGAAATCTGGAAGCCCACTGCATAAAATAGGTTTTTCGGTAAACCTAATATTGGCGAAATCAGTGTTGGGGAAAATTATGCGACTTGTGATAATTTGAGATTTTGGCTATTTTTTGTAATAGTAACAACCCTTTCGTATGGATCGGAGATTTTCAGTTGCTGTGTTTGGTTGCACGTGCATAATGTTTTGTGAAAGTGGTGCCTGAAAGTTTGCTTAGTGTTATAAATGACTATATTATTTTGGATATGAGTATAATTTCTGACTGTTGGAAGGAGTACATAAAAAGAGGGAACATGGAGTGCAATTAAATGCACTCCATAAAAAGAGGGAACATGGAGTGCAATTAAATGCACTCCCAGGAAGAAAACGAAGAAAGGCTTGCACTGTTATTTGGCCGAATATGTGTGGTGCAAGAAGGAGCAGGAGAAGAAAATGTATTTATGGCTTTTTTGGACGTTATTATACGTATTTATCTGCCATTAACAGTGGATGAGCCAAAACGACCAAATATTTAGTTGAATTGCTTGCGTGGAGGAGATGCTGCTGGGAGGCGTAATCGTACGTACATGAAGAAGAGTTATGGTAAAAAATTGACATTTTATTTATTTATTGGTGTCTGTGTGTTAATTTTTGTTAAAAGATTTGTTGTTTAATGTTTCTAATGTTCGGAAATATGTATTTTTGGTTATTTATTACTCTTTGTGTATTTTTGGTTATTTGTTTATGTTTGTGTATTAAGATAGCGTCAAATTTTTTCGGGTTAACATGATAGTTTTAACTTTGTTTTAGCTTCCTGATTTTGTTTAAGTGAAAATAGATTAATGTGTATGTGGACGAAGTTAAGGCCTAGATTGTGCAATTCTCTGATATATTTTTTAAGTTAAAATAGGTCGATGTGTACATGGACAAAGTTAAGATAGTGTGCAATGTCTAATTTGTGAAATTCTCTGATGTTTTTTAAAGTTAAAATAGGTCTATGTTTACATTGACAAAGTTAAATTAGTGTACAATGTCTAGTTTGTGCAATTCTGGGATTTTTTTTTAAAGTTAAAATAGGTTGATGTGTACATGGACACTGAGTCTGTGTAAGTGTTTGATTTCTTGTTTTGGTTTTGTGTAGAGAGTGGAAGGATCGGCACCATCTTGAAATTGATGCCGATCCTTCCACCCTCCATCCTTCCACCAATCTTGGCGTCAAAAAAGAAACAATTTGCCAAGGAGTACCGTAGAATAACTTTTAACCTCAAAATGAACGCAAAGTTGCCCAGCAAGTGTTGATTTTACTTAGTATTTACCATTTTATTTTATATAATATTTTACTTTATTATGCATTGAAATAAACTGCAAATGACTTCTAAAAAAAACAGGAAGAAAAAATAATTTTTTCAAGAAGCTATAATAGAACAGAGATAGAACGCATAACTGAATATAAGTAGTATAAGGTTAAAATGTTCGAAATTTTGGTTGGAATGCGCTTTAACCCACTGCTTGGCGGCGATTGTTTTTGAATGAGCAATAAACGCGCCAACATGGGTAACTGCGTAAATCCGCCAACATGGCTGACTGTTCGTATGTTGCCTACATTGTGCAATTCGCTGAAGTTTTTTTTAAGTTTAAAAGGAACGCTGTGCACATGGCATTTTCTTGTAATTTATTTTCGTTATTTTAGCTTATTTTGTTCATTTGTGCATGTTGCCTACATTGTGCAATTCGCTGAAGTTTTTTTTAAGTTTAAAAGGAACGCTGTGCACATGGCATTTTCTTGTAATTTATTTTTGTTATTTTATATTATTTTGTTCATTTGTGTACGTTGCCTACATTGTGCAATTTGCAGATTTTTTTTTAAGTTAAAACGGAACGGTGTGTACATGGTATCGTTTGTAATTTTAATGCCCTTTTAAAAAAAATTCCTTCTTTCTTCGAAGCCATTTTGGTACGTTTTCACGGAGCGTGTCGGGAAGGTTATGTAACGGCATAAAATGTGTAAGTATTACAACATAAAATGTAAATAATTAATTTAAACCTAACTGACAAATATTTTAATGATCATAATGTTCATTTTGCATATTATTTTATTATCTTTTTATGCCAACAGTTTCCATAGTAATTTATGCTTTAGAATTCTATGTTTTGTTTACAATAGGTTTTCGCGGAGCATGTCGGGAAGGTTGCAATTGCAAAGACGTTTCACAGAAACGCGCCGAATTGCCGATTTTTAAAACATCGCCAAGCAGTGGGCTAAAGCGCATTTTCACCGAAATTTTTAAATATCATCGTATATTAAAAGGGTTTCATTGACAAGATTTTATTTAGTGATGGTATTACTGCTCTACAAATTATTACACATAATGAAAAATAGGATACTTGTTGTACAGCATTATTGTACACTGCATGAAAAAAAAGGGAGAGGGACAGTTCTACATTTTCCATTCTCCTGGACGATTGATAAAATTCAACTTGCATTTTTCATGTCTCAAAAGCGCGACTTAGGATATGTATTAGATTTATATATAGCAATGTTATAACATACGTAGTTTGACACAAAATCAGACTTTTCTGAAATGACATGGCAATTTTTTTCCATATTTTGATTTTACGACTCAAATTATGCCAAACTGCCAAGTTGTGTAAAAATCGCACGAGTAGATTTTAAAAAATTAGCTCTCAAAATTTTAGCTCCTCAATATTAATTGAATTTGGTATATATTTATTGATATATCTTTTTTATTAAACTTATTTGATTCTTCTTTTCAAAATTTAATTTTATTCCAAATAAAATTCACCCATTTTTTAAGATTTATTTTTAAAATTTGTATTTTTAAATAATTTTTTTAAATTTTTTGAAAAAAAAATTGAATTATAACTTATAAAATTTTTAACATCATCTTAAAGTAAATGTATTTCTAGGCACATATGCAAAAAATTAGAATTTTTGATTTCAAATTTTCTAAGATATACATAAATTTACATATTGGCACACTTTGAAATTTGGCATTTTATTATAAGTGGTAATAACACCAATTGTGATTTACTGACTTTGTTAAAATTATTTAAAAGTATTAACGATGATTTTTCCCCATTCATCTGCAATGAAAAAAAGGAAAAGAGGTTGCTATAAATTAAGAAGTTTGCTAAGTGAATTAATTTTGGTGCAAACTGAAAAAATATGCCAAGGTAAATTTTTAAATTTCTTGATAAATTTCTATTCAAATTTTACAAAATTTAATATTTGGCCAAAAATTGATTTGTAGAATTGAAATATGGAAAATATTTGGCATATCATTTCATAAAAAGGTCCAATTTCATGTCAAAATACCTATGTTAGAACAATGCTATAATCTAATATATAGCTTAAGTCATGTTACGAGACATGAAAAATGCAATTTGAATTTCGGTAATTGGCCCAGTGAAACAGGAGGTACAGAACTATCCTCCCTTTTTTTGCACATTGTACATGGAGCAATTTTTCAAATTTAATTTCGCAGTATTGCAATAATCATGAAGTAAATATAGTGTATTATTGTGAGGTATTTAATCAGCCTTAATGGTTTTCTCTTGTGACTGTGTGCATACGTACCATATTACCATTAATATTTTTTTATTAATCTAAATATATTATGTTGATTTACAAATGATATATTAAAATGTCTTTAAGATCAAATTTATAGTTATATTTTTTATTACCCTGAATACATTATGTTGATTTACAAATGATATATTAATATGTCTATGAAGATCAAACTTATAGTTTTAATTTTTTTTTAATGACAAGCACTAACCCCCCCCCCCC
>KK112767.1:455805-477894 GCA_000611955.2 Stegodyphus mimosarum
CCCCAAATTTTAAATGGTCTGATTTTGGTAGTATGGAAGGTACTTCTTACCTAATTATAGTATAAAAATTGTGATTCATAAAAGAGTATAATATTATTTACTTATTAAAAATGTTTTTCATTATGCTTTGAAGCTATTTTTCTGTTACATGGCTGATTTTTTCCTCTCCTTTCTAGGCAGTTTTGTACTGGAGAATATAAAAAGGACGGTGTTCCAATTGGATACAAAGGTTCTATATTTCATAGGTATACAAAATTTTCATAAAATGTTCTACTTGATTTTTTTGGGCTTTAATTTAGGTGATTATGTACATGTATGATGATGATTACATTCATAGGAAAATTAAAAACAGCCTTATCATTCATTTAAATATCTAAATGTTATAGGAGAATACTTCAGGAATATTTTGGAGAATAGTCACCTGTTGACTGATATATTATCAAGAATATACTGTTATTGATAAAAGAATTCAGTTTATTTTTCTTGTAAATAAGATTGTTAGAGATTATTACTCCATAAAGATTTCCTAAAGAAATAAGTCAAGTTAAGAGGAAATGTTGAAAATTTGTTTCAACCTTCAGCCAGTAACATTTTTTATATATGATGAAAAGTTACTCAAGGAGAGCTAGAACTGTATTTCTCTTTAATATAGAACAAATTGTTAAAACTGTAAAATCGCTTGAAAGCAGTTAGTTGAATTTGTATCCAGTAAAGTCTAAATTCACAGCATCTTAAGAATACTGTAGCCAAAAAAGGGAATGGCTATACCAAAGCATTATAGAAAAAGTGATCTAAGATATGTTGAATGTATGCTTTCTGGAAACTTTCAAAATATTGCTTAGCTGGAGAAAAAAACATTAAATATTATCAAGGCCTGACAGACTTCAGTAGCCTATATATATGTGTGGTTCTCCATAAGCTGTTTATACAATCCCAGTATCTAATTGTAAAGTTGTAAATGTTACAAAATAATAAAACACTTAATTTTTTTTAAATCCTTCGGGATTCAAACCTGGGCCTTTGGTTCCGCAGTAGGCTTCCCTAATCACTGTAAAATCTGGGCGACACATAAAAATGTAGCAAGTGCCTATCAGTTAAGTTACACAAATAAACTCAGTATTACAATAAAATAAGGCATGAAATGAATGATAAATAAATGAAAACAAAGAGACGGTAATAAAAAATACATAAAAGCCTATATGCCACAAATAAATGCAAGTAATAAGAAAAGTCCATGCACCCAGAAAAGTATGGGTTAATAAGGCACTTATGTTAGGCAAGACAATAAAGAAAACATTAAAACAATTTGGAGAATCAATAGTAGTTATTTATTGCAACAAGAGTTCCTTAACCATTACAAATTAATAAGGTATAGAACTTTCCTTGGGCTTAGATGGTCTGGTATGGACACATATAAACTTCTAATGTTTTCTTAAGAGATCTCTCACCAGATTTGATATAATTGCGCAACCAAGTCTGACTTGCCTTACAATGGCTAGAGTTGATGGCCAACCATGTCAAAGACGTGGTCTATGGAAGGGAAAGTTGGGCAATTAGGACAGTTATAGGGGCTTGCTATGTTGAGGAGAAAGACCATAGAGACGTGCTCTCTTTGGGTAGACATTAAGATGTTGAAAAATTGTGGCATTTTTGTTGGGTACTTGGGCATTCTGCAAAATATCTATCAGTTTATGGTAATACCATAGTCAGATTTTAAATGTATGTAATTTTAGTCCAAAGGGGCTGTTTGCTCAGAAAGACTATTAATTTCGTTTCAGCATTTTGCGTTGATTCACTACAAGTGTTGTTTCACTTTTCAAATTGTTGCCAAATATCGCCCTGTGTTATATTTAAAGAAATTAAATAATGAAGAATCTGCATAAATATATGTATGTTTCTTGCATTGTGATAAAACAACGGTACCGAGAGCCATCAAATTTTGAATAATGTAATCCTCCTACGAATATGGGCATCTGGAAGCCCAAATTTGGAATTTTTTTTATTATAGATTTCACATTTTGTAAAACTTTAACGAATTTTTAATTAACAAACTCAGTGATTTCAAAGCAAGCAATGGCAACATTGTACAGAAAAAACATATTTGTCTCCATCGCACGAGACTGTGTATCAGAAATCCTAAAGATATGCTCAATTTAAAATTATTTTGCGATAGTGCTCTTGAATTGAATTTTATGGTTTAAGTGCGAAGAATATGATATTTAATAAATAAATTTAATATATATAATGTTAAAGAAATGCCCATTTGGACGTAATTTAAAATTGCATGTTTAATATCACCTTTCAGTTTTTTTTTTTTTTTTTTTTTTTTTTTTCTTTTTTTTTTTTTTTTTTTTTTTTTTTTTTTCTTTTTTTTTTTATTTTATGCATCATTTCAATTTTCTATATTGTGCTTGGAATTGGGCAAAATTATTTAGTTTGCTTATGGATTTTATACATGATCTTAATTTTCTATATTGTGCTTGGAATTAGGCAAAATTCACCATGATAAAAAACAAAGTCTGAACATTTTCTTAATGAATTGTGAAAAAGTTTATTAAAAAATTGAGGTGATATTCCATTATTGGGGCTGTAAAAAATCACCGATGATGCCAAAAGTGCTTATGGGGAACGCTAGGAAGGAAGCATAATACAATACAAAGTCCTAGATCCAGGCGTCCAATATCCGGTATGATCTAAATTGCGCACCTCAAAGGCACTAAATTTTTTTTAAGGATTTTTTTTTGTATGCTTTACCCATGTACATTTAATTCCCCCCCCCCGTAATAAAGCATGTGGAGAGCCCTGGTTCTTAATTTCACTTCAGCACTAAATATAAAATACTTCATTATTGATGAAACAATAATTTTAGCATAAATTTGTGTGATCAATAATTTGGCTGCATATCTGCTTGGCATACATCTCAAACCAAAATATTCAACATGGAAGCATCGTTGATTTTACACCTACTAATATTTTATATCCCTGAAGCCAACCTTGCGAATCATTATTTATTATATTTTGCTTCCATCACCGCATGGTTATCAACACAGGACAACTTGAGTAGTGACTCATGCAGCAATGCCTAAACAATTTTCTTAATTTGCAATTGAATAACAAAGAGTATGGTAACCTTTTATGTTGACATTATGCTTGACGATGATTACAGATTTAAAGTTAAATGCGCATAGAAATGTTGACGAGGAAAACTTTTAAAGAAATTTTTTTTTCCATATGCTAAGAATAGAATTTGTTAAGGATACTCATGGGCCAAAAGATTACATTTAGTGCTATTTAAATTAAATATAACTGTTCTGTTATTCATGTAAACCCAGAACTGGTGCCAGAGCTTGTATGGCTGTGCTGGGCAGTGGAATTTAGGGAAGACAAAATTTTTTTAATTTAGAGAAGCACCTAGCAACAAAATTAAGGGATGAAAATGTTTTTAGGATTTAAGGAAAGCACTGGGACCCAAAATTTAGGGGCTGGAAAAATTTATGACTTAGGGAGGCACTTGGTAACAGAATTTAGGACCCGCAGAGACTGCAGCCAGTAAGATATTCAGTGCCAGCCCTCAATAAGCCTTAAGTATATGTTGGAATTTATTCAGGGCCATATTTCTTGTTGTCGATGATGAAGTTGGTAGCCACGAATTTGAAGGTTTTTGGATATCACAAATCAAAGGTGAAATTTTCAAACTAATGGATTTTGTAAAGAAATGTAGTGCAGCGGTAATAAATGAAGATGATATAACAGAAGTTTTTCATTGCAATGACAGTGCCCCAATCATCAGTCAATTAACGGACAGCGATATCTATAGTATGGTTCTAGATCCAGAAAATACCACTATCAATTGTGAAGAAAGTGATAGAGAGGTTACTTAAAATGAAAAAAATTTTATTGACAAGGCAGTCGGAATTCTCAACACAGCAGTTACAGGACTTGAACAATGGAACTTTGTAACTGAACAAGAAATTATGCTGGTCTATGAAATTAAAAAGAAAGTAATAGCACAAAAAAATGAAGCAAATTTAACAAACTTGCATTGAAAGATATGTTTAATAAAGTAAACCAATAAGTATTAACCTTTTTTTGATAAATTTTGGTACCGTTTAGACAAAAAATGCTTCATTATTTCATAAATCATAATTTTATACTTTTAATTTTATAATTTCTACATGCCATCTTACTAGATTTAAACTGATGATCTAATATCTGGGAAAATACCAAATATGGAATTGCCGAAGTTCCAATAAGTCCAAATCTCGCACTTTGTACTATAGTTATAACTACACTGGTTATCATAAATTAAGGGAAAATCACAAAAATAGCGATAAGTCCCTCAAAATAAGCAAACCCGTGTAAAATTTGAATATGTTGCCAAGTAAGAGTAGCTGAGTAAAACCCCAATATGCAAATTAGTGGCGCTGCACTCAGAATACTTCATCTGCGAGGAGCACAAAAGTCCATGTTTGAGAGCAAGCCCACATATTTCACTGTGATAGTGACATCAGAAATCTGAGATAGCCAATTCGTAACAATACACTCTAGACATCATTTGCCTGCAGAACTACGATGGAGAGCCATTGGGAGACTAGAGGCAGGACAAAGACAAACAGAAGTGGCCAGATGTCTAAATGTGAGTCCTTCTGTGGTTCACAGACTTTGGAGGCAATTTCAAACCACAGATTCGACATCTAGGAGATTCAGGCAAGGACGGCCAACTGCTACGACGAGCAGCAATGACTGATATATGACATTATATGCACGCAGGAATAGAACCGCTGCTCCTATTCTTCTTAGAAGGTTGATGTCAACGTCAACTGTGCGTAAAAAGCTTCACGAAAGTGGTCTGTATGCAAGATGACCAGCCATTTGCATGCCGCTCATGTTAGGCCATAGAAGGGACCGTCTGCAGTGGGCGTGACAACATGTCCACTGAAGCCTGATCAATGGAGGGCTGTTCTCTTTACGGATGAGTCCAGGTGAAGTCTAGAAAGCAATAGTAGGCGTTATTTGGTATGGAGAGTACCTGGAATCCATTATCATCTGTCAAACATCCGTGAAAGAGATGCATACAGAAGAGGCAGTGTCTGTGTTTGGGGTGGCATCTGTTTAGGTTGACGCACAGACCTCCATGTCTTTCCAAGGGAAACCGTGAATGCTCAGGTTTATAGAGATGATGTCCTTGATGCTTATGTGCACCCATATGCCAGGGCAATAGGTAATGCTTTCCTGTTACAGGATGACAATGCAAGACCACACAGGGCTCTCATCGTAGATGATTATCTTCAACAGGAAACAATTATGCGCATGGAGTGGTCAGCTCAATCCCCGGGCTTAAATTCTATCGAGCATGTTTGGGATGCTTTAGGGAGACATCTAGCTGCTCTCAATCCGCCCCATCAGACCCTTGCCATGCTTGTAACTGCTTTGGAAGAATAATGGCTCTCGCTTCCTATGGAACGGATAGACCGCATAATTGAAAGCATCACACATCACTGTATGTGCTGTATTGCTTCTAGAGGCGATCATATTCCATATTGAAGGTACTTTTCCTATAGCAAACTGGCACCTTCGATTTGTTCATTTTATACATGTACTAAAGTCTATACTACGATAATTGTCTGGCAATTTCTTTTTATGTTATTTGATATAGTTCGACCGCCTCATCCGCAACCATGAGCGCAAACACTCATGTGCAATTCTGACCGAATTATTCTCAAAATAGAGTGGAAAGATGGGTACTTTTTTTCCCTCCAGCTTATCTTTTTCTGGAGAAAAGAAGATTTTCACCTGAGCTTTCACGTCACAGCAAATAATAACGCCCCTATGTGTTTTGGCAGAATACCAGCCAGGGTTGCCTTTCAGATGGTCGAAATATACCTTACCATGTGTTGTATATTATAGGTAAGTTTCATAAAATTCTACTTGTAACTTTTTCAGTAATCGTGATTTTTGGGATTTTTCCTTAATTTATGATAACCAGTGTATCTAAAGGCCTCATTCATTTGAAACATTTAACGATCATTGGTCATGATACATCATCAATGCGATTGGTTTTACTGTTCTGGTATTCAATTGAAACGCAACGATCACTCTGAGCTCGCGATCGATCGTTTCTCTAATGATCACTCCCAACCCACCATTTCGCAGGGAAATCGATTGAATCAATATGGCGGCTGTGTTGTTTTTACATTCCTGAAACAAACTGCATTCAAGAGTGCCAAGATATTTAAGATTTAGAGGAAATCCTTTAGATCTACCAGATGACCAGTTCATATCAAAGTATAGGCTGTGCTCATCGTCATTCATGGACTTGTGTGAATCATTAAAACTGTGTCTGCAGCGATCTACCAGGGGCTATTCTGTGGAGTTACAGGTATGTTTATTCAAATAATTTTGCATTCCTTAGCTTGCTTCATAAATTTCCATTTTATTAGTAATTGCAATATTAATGTTAAGAAACGTAAAGCAGATTTTAAGACTGCATTTAATGTTAAAAAGAATATTACCTGAAATGCTTAAAATTTTAAAAACTCCATTTTATAATATTTGCACTGTATTAAAAATTTTTTTCCGTAAGTTTTCTTCTGTTAAGCTATATTAGTGACTGGTACTAAATTGTTTCAGTATTTACATCTTTTGACCATACAACTTTTGTTTGCATTTTTATGACCAGAAAGTTTGCACCTCAAAATTCTTCTTTAGTATTTGAAGTTAATTTATGAATTGCATTCTGAATCCAGTGATTTTTTTTACATTAAATGTGAATATGTATTGTGTGTGTATATTATATAACAAAATTAATGAAATGTAAATACTCTTATCAAAAGTGCCAATTTAGCCAAAACTAGGAATTTCAGTCTGAAGTCAACTACATTTTCAATTGATCTCCAAACAACTAATTATTTAACATCTTGTAGTTACTTTTTTGCACTTTTTGTGGACTTCATTAAGAGCATTCTTTTCCCCTTATGAGTTGGTATTATTTCACTACTTTTCAATTGTTAATTTTTCTGTAAATTTTGTAATATTTTCATTTGCATTTCAATTGAATTTGCTTTACCACTACTCTTAGCTAATGCTTACAGGCAATTTTGCTTTTTGCTTCCGTTTTTCACTTCATGTTTATTTTCCTTTTACACTTTTTTTCTTTTTTAAAATTCTTTTCAATTTATTTATTTTCATTTTTTGTACTTTTTGGAATTAGTATTTAAATTACGAAGTTGATTGGGATTGCTGTTGATTTCAAATTTGAAATTCCTAGTTTTGGCTAAATTTGTGCTTTAGATAGGAGTATTTGTCACTTATCATTTATATCATCCATATCATTAATTTGATTATTAATTAAATCTTTGTAGCCAAGGCACAGGATTCTAAAATAGTCCTACTTTCCTTTTGTTTGTATGCATATATAGTATATAACATATATACATGAATATATATAGATATAAAACAAGGCATAATTTAATGTGTTATTTAAATGTAAATAATAATGGTAATAATCAGCATTCAATATATTGTTGAGTAAAGTTAGCATGTACATTGAATTCTACACCATTAACATTAACTTATCGAAGCTCTATTATGCATGTACCACAACATTACTATTATTAGTGAGCTGTAATATATTTCTTTCTCTTTGGTAGGTTTGGGCCTTTTTTAAATTATCAGTACTGAAATACTGACTTCACATACATATTTAGGCTAATTTTTTTTTTTTTTGGTGCAGTAAAACTCTGTTGTATAGCAAGCTGTGGTGCCAAATGATACCGGTTTTTGTGAAAGTGGTAATTTGAGAGACATGATGTTAAATACAGATGCTTATTTATGATCTCAGAAATATTGGCCACTTTCATAGGTACTCATCATAAGTTGGTCTGTTATATACACTTATACATTAGCAGAGACAACCATATCAAATTGTATGAATGTTTAAAGTCATTCTTTATTGTTTGTTATTTAAATAAAAGACATTAAAATCATGTTAGCTAGTTGATGAAGACTTTAAAAGTGTGGTTAAGAAAAGTTGTGCATTCTCTTAAAATGAATTTATACGTTTGTCTAGTTAATAATTCATAAAAATTACTTTATTGACACTGATACATGCACATAAAAAATTCACACTAGATTTCTTATGCATTAGATATAACTGTGATTTAAATAATATGTATATAAGTTGAACAATAGGAAGGTGCTCTATCTGCTGGCAACTTCAGATTTTGGTGCACATTATGTTTCATTACATTTGATTCTGAGTTTATTGATGCCCATGGCCCTTGCAAGTTGTTTTCTGTAGCTAACACTAGCTGTTACCTGGCATGCGTTATAATACTACGTAAAGGAAAGAAAATGTTTATGTTTTAATTCTGTTTATTGAAATGCTTTTTGATGTGCAATATTTTCTTTTCCGTCTGTTGCGGGCAATTTCATTTTTCTACCCACATTGCAGCATTCCTAGGGCTTAATTCTTAAATTTGAGGGTTCTGTAATACTTTATAATTTATCCATCTTTCCAACAACCACACTTGGATGAAGACTTAAATCATAATTAGCATTGTAATGGAATGCAGAAAGATTTAAATCAGCATGCAGTGTTCGTTTAGATCGAGCAGTGCATACTCGGATATTTTCCAGTCTTGCATCCTGTTGCTCGTTTGTTTCATACGAATGGGCTTGAGCAGTGGGTACTTGAACATTTTCCAATCTTGCTTCTCGTTGCCAGTTTGTTTCTGAAGCATGTGATGCCATTTTTTTCCGTGCTTACTGTGCGAATCAAGCAACTGATTTCGCTCTAGTGGTATATTTGATTTCACAGCAAAAGTAACGCTTTGTGATAACTATTACTGCTCAAATTAGTGCTGATCCACCATATTTGAGATAATCAAAGTTGAAATCTAATTTAACAAGAAAGTACATTTACTTTTAGATTTCTATTCTAATTTGAATTATTTGCTTGCATTTCTTGCTGAGTATAACTGTGCCCTTTATTTAAAAGATACTTTCTTTGTTAGGTTTTATCAGCACTCCAACTGTTTGGCACAGGTTCATTTCAAAGTGTCGTTGGCAATGACTTCCTGATTCAAGCATCACAATCAGCAGTGTCAAGGAATCTTAAGAGCGTTGTCAATGCCTTATGTGAAATTTCCACTGAGTGAAGAAGCACGTTTTGAAAAGAAATGTGACTTCTTTACAAATGGATTTCCGAATGTTATTGGGGCAGTTGATGGTACCTTAATAAATATTCAGAGAATATTTATTAAATATTAATTAAATATTCAGAGAATATTTATTAAGTTAGTTGATGACTGGTTTCTTTTTATTAGCTGTAAAGGGAAATTTGCCCTGAATATTCAACTGGTAAGTACCCAATATTACACACACACTCACTTCCAAAAGTTAAGCACGAAGATGTAAAATGCAAAAAAATCGAGAAATACTGCTTTGATTGACACAAAATTTGCAGGAAAGTAGCATATATATTTATGCATAAAACAAAATCAATAATTATATACAGAAATGAAAGCAATATTAAATTTTTGTAAGTTATCAGATAATGACATACTGGAAACTTTAAAAGAATTATGTATAAAGTGAAAATAAACAACATAAAAGGAAAAAAAAGGACGTTAATAGGGTATGTGATCCCCCTTATCTGCATACGAAGTTTACACCTTGTGACCATGCTTTCAATTAGGTGGTCAACCACCGCAGAATTAAGCAATCGCCATTCTTCTTGTAGAGCAGTTTGCAGCTCAATAAGAGTGGCTGGAGGTGGAAAACATGAAGATACAGCACGGCCGAGAGCATCCCAAAGATTTTCAATGGGATTAAGGTCAGGCGAATATGCTGGCCACGCCATACGATCAATCTCTTCACTCTCCAGGTAGTCATCGACGATGTCAGCTCTATGGGGATGTGCGTTATCATCCATTAAAACAAAAGCACGGCCAAGTGCTGCAATGTACAATCTCACAATGGGTTCTAGGACTTCATCTCGATACCGGACAGCTGTAAAAGAATCTCGTTTAAAGAAGTGCAGGTCGGTGCGGTATCCTGATGAAATCCCTGCCCACACCATAATGCTTCTGCCTTGGAATGCGTGATGTTCGGTGATGTTTTGGGACTGATTGCATGTTTGTTTTTCAGGCCATATCCTTATACGCTTGTCATCTGGCTCCAGAGCAAATCTTGACTCATCAGTAAACATGGCATTTCTCCAGTCAAACACATTACAGTTGAGATGTTCCCAGCACCACTGTAATCGTGCCCCTCTTGATAGGACGGATAGAGGAACACAAACTTGAGGTACCCGGGCGTACAGTCCACTCATCTGTAATCTTCGGTGTACGGTAGCTGCAGATATCACCTTACCAATGAATGCTGTAACCATAGATGTCACACATGTGGAGGTCGCTCTGTGATTCTGCTTGGCTACAGTAGCAATATATCAAACTTCCTCGGGGGTTGTAACCCTTGGGCGATCGGTTGCGGGCCTTCGGACAAATGTCTGTGTGGTTTGTAATTGTTTCCATGAATGTGAAATTACAGAATGGTGAACGCTGAAGAAAAGAGCGACATCTGTGATCGACTGTCCTGCTTCAATGCCCCCCACAGCATGCCTGCACTCAGAATCTTCCATTTGTCTTCTGGAAGTTATAGAAACATGTATGTCTTGAAAACGAATTGTACGAAAGTTTTAAACACCTTCTATCAGCACTTACAATCAACTTCTGTAACCCTTCATAAAGCTGGCTTCTTATAAGACTGCCTTTTTTGCATATTTCTTAACATGAAAGCACGATTGGCTGTTACCTAACATATTTGCATACTTCCATCTACCTCTGCAGCGAATTGCATCCTCTTCAATTCTGATGGGCTTCCGGAAATTAGCATTTTCTTCTTCATGATTAACTTTTGGAAGTGAGTGTATATTGCAATTATGTTCTGATAGCATACAGCTATACAAAAAAAGTTGACAAAAACTATTATCACATTATAGTATCATACATATTATCAACTGTTACTAAGTGATATTCTTAAAAACATGCACTCAGTTGTGAATTAATTATTTAATTTTGATAGTCATTGAATTCTATCCTATTAACCCTTTCCTATGCTTTAATGAGTCTCACTTGTGATGAAGATTTTGTTTCAAACATAAACATCATGAGCCAGGCTCGTGAAGCCAATATTTTATAACTTCATTCATATATGAATCTAAGTGGTGGCATGTGGTTTTCTAACATTCTGCAAAAAAAAAAAAAAAATTACATTCTGTTCTGTGGTGGGCAGGTTTTAAATTGTAATTAATTTTTATTTAATGTGCAGAGAAACAGTGCTGTTAAAAGTTTTGCTTGAAGAACAAGATTTATGCTGAAGTGCTTTTTCACTACTTAGGCACTGTTCCTTTCTGAGGCAAAAATAATCAGCGTATGTACTGAAAAAAAATTGGAAGTATATGAAGAAAAGTTAATCTAAACTTTAAATTTGCCGTAGAATTCAGTTTTTACATTTCTTTTGCATTATGTTTTTCTAAAGCTTGGTTTCTTTTTATATATTCAATAATATTTTAATATAAAACAATATTTTTTCATATCTACAAGAGAGTGGAGCAGGCTATTCCAGAATTTCAACATGAATGCTCCTTAATGTTCAGCATTTCGTGTAATAAATTATATATGTTTATGCTACTTTTTCAGAGGTACCAGTCTTAAGTTTTTAATCTAGAAAAAGTGTCTCATTTGAATCTTAATAATATTAAACAAAAAATTAAACCATATTATCAATTAAAACTTTTTGTTCTTTTTAGGTCTGTGATGCTAAAATGGACATTTGGATGTTGTTGCACAATGGCCAGGCAGTACACATGACTCCTTTATGAGGAAAAGGAGTAAGCTCAAAGAACTTTTCGCTTCCGGCCAAATACCAAGACAGAACTTTCTTCGTGGTGATAGTGGGTATCCACTTGAACCATGGCTCTTAATGCCATATTCAAGCCCCAGCACACAGGTCCAACAAATTTTAACCGGAAACATAAGTCTCGGAGGGCTGTAGTGGAACATTGCAATGGCTTGTTGAAGTCCACATTCCGTTGTTTTCATGAGAATGGTGGCATTTTATTGTACACACCAATTAAAACATGCAAAATTATCTTGGCATGCACTGTGCTACATAATACATGCATCCAAAGAAATATCGCATGGGATAATTATGAAGTTGAGGAAACCGTACAGCCTGTAAATAATCAAAACTATAATAATAACTGGAAACGAGAAGCTCTACTTATTTGAGATGAAATTGCAGCGAATATGAGCCGATAGTTTTTAACTAATTAAACCCTTGTGTGGCATATATTTTCTGCAATTTCATGTCGTTTAAGTGGAGTTTTTTTTTTTTTTTTAATGTTATTACTGTATGTAAATAAAGTTTGTTTTGCTAGAGTTAACAATGAGGCTTAAATTACACTATCATATTAAATTCACATACACCAAAATAGAATATAAGTATTTATGTGAAATATGAATTTTACCATAATTTTCTATCATTAGTAAATAATTTTAATGAAGAATCTAACAAGAAAATTCATTAAGTATATTTAATGGTAGCATTTCATAATGCTACAATTAATAATAATACTTCATAAGGCATTTCATAATGCAGAACTTTTTTTCCTTGTAATTGTAGTAATTTATATGCTTTTATTACTTTTCAGATATTAGCAACTATAATTTCAGTGTAAATTAAGAAAAATTGCATTTCAATGGAATAATTTTATTTTTCGCATAACTTCTGTAAGTTTAAATTAAGAAAAATTACATTTCAATAGAATAATTTTATTTTTCACATAATTTTAATAAATCATCATACGAATCATTATTTTTTATACACTTCATTATTACAAATACTTTCAGCATTTGGCTAATTTCCTTTAGCTCAGTTATTGTTTCCTGATGAAAGCTAATAAGTTCTTGAATTTTTTTTGTTCAGTTTCCACTTCTTGTACACTCCTCTTCTTTTTCAAATGGGAAACTCTTGGTGTTGACAAAGCATTTTTCTTGGACTTTGTCATCACTAAAAATAGAGGCAGATTTATAGCCTATGTCATTTGCAGTATATTAAACTAAAAAATACTCCCTCAATTGGTAGTTATTCAACTATTAACGGATAGATTGGAGCCCAATAAAAGGCTATATGTTACCAAAGCACACCATCTGCAGCCATTGGTGCCCAATTTAAAAAGGTATGCCTTTTTCTGAACAAACCTCTTATTGCAATTATTTGTTTTTATTACATATATTACAATCTGCAATATATATTTACAATCTGCATAATATCTGAGAGACACAATTTACATAACAATCTGCATAATACTGTTTAAATACACAGAGACGTATTAATGTCAGATAAATTTAGTTAAAAATATATCTTACAAAAGGATACATACATTCAAGTTGCAGTTAAGTATCTGGAATGTTATGTACTTATATAGTAGACTAAATAACCATGAAAAAAAATCTAACAAGAGAAAAAAATTAAGTAAAACTGTAAGATTAAAAGAAAATACCATCAACGAACAGAGATAACTTAACTGGCTATTTAAGTAAACATTCTTATTTTATAATTTTTCTGATGATCATTCTCAGAACTGTTTAATTACAAATGTTCATGATATGGGTACATATCACTTTACTGTATCTAGCTATGTATCTTATATTAAAAAGTGAACAAGGGTATATTTTTTATTTGTGATATAAAATTTGTTACTTGGAGTATCCAAATGAATTTCTTCATTCATACTTATCTCTATGAAGAACAAAAAGAGCAGAATATGTATCAATTATGCATTTCATCATCACGAATACTGTCATATACTTTATAGTAGAAGATTTAAATTTATAAATAATTTTATTGTATAAAATATTCTATTTCTGAACACGAAACTTTTATTTCAAAATCAATTTATAATTTACTTTAATATAGTACTTCCGAAACATTTCCTAATGAATAGCATTAGTAATATAAAACAATGTGCAACACTTGCTACAAATATAATAAAATTATTTTTATTAATTTAAAATCGATCTCCGAAAGCTAGTACACCGATTCATTTAAGAAAAGAATAATGCAGTTGATACAGCTCTGTCCATTTTTATTTTATCACATACCTACCATTAAAAATATAGTCGTTTTCAATATTTTCTTTGTTATGACCTATAAAAACAAAAGAAAGGAACTAAGGTCATCCAAAAACATTCTAAAAAATTTGTTCTAATGCAAAAACTCTGACAGTGCTTTGAATCCAGTAATATAACTAAAATTCTGCCTCCTCTCCAAATATTTTTAATGTAACAAACAATTAGTGATTGCACATGAAATGTAACATGAGTTCATTAAATATACATGCATTAAGACATTACATTAAAATATCGTCATTTTATTCAAAAATCAAAGTTAAATTTTCTTTTCTGAGATGGCATATTTGTAAGTTTAAAGTAAAAAGGTTTGTTTAAAATGTCTTCTTTGATGGTGGTTATACTGCTTAAAGGATAACTACTTACTGCACCAGGTCTGGGCGAGACTGGCCGTGAAGACAACTCGGACCAGCGTCGGGGCCTTCCCGTGACATGCCTCAGCTGCTTGGTGCGACCGTTACTTTGACTACTATAATGATATAAAAGAGTTTTCATGAGGAGCAGAGTACAAATTGAACATTTTCCCTGCATAACAACAGAACAGACAACGGATGGAAGTGCAAAATAGAACAGTCCGAATAAATAACAAAAGGAGGGCAAAAAATTGACAGACTGGTTGAAGATTTTAAATATTTCTTCAGGAAACTGTGAATATATATAGTTGTTGAAAAACTTAAATAAAAATTAAGCAGCAAATTTTGTTCATGAATTTGTATACAACCCACCAGCACAAATTCAGATCAGTATGCTCTAGTAGGAAAGCAGATTTTTTTTATTGTTCGTTTTATTGGGAAAATAACGTTGATATGTCAACCTTATTTTCCCAATACTGTAACATATAAATAATGGCATAAAATACCAAAATCATGTAAATAAATAATTCTGAGTATTATTCTTACAGAAATAGTACATTATAAATTGATAGCATTACACACATTTTATATTAAAATTTTAATGTTTCATTTGCTTCCTTTAGCACATTTATGTGTGCAGCTTAAATGCTACATTAGATAAACTGTTCTGTGTTAAATGCAGAAGCCCTAAAACAGTCCTACCTAAAAATGTTATTACTTTAAAATTACAGGCTGCAAAATATTTCAAACCACGTGCTCTGTATTTGAAGTGATTAAGGGCAAATTTACTAGAAGAAATTCTTTTATCAAACAACAGCAAATAAGAAGTAACACGACTTTTCTATACTTATTTATTTTTACAGAGCAGTTCAATAATCTAATTTCTTTATATTGAAAGTTGCAGAGGCCGCATAAAAAATTTGCATATACCTAATTAAGAAGTACTTGGGTGAACTGGCACTTCCTCTAGAAATGTAAATATAAATGAGCTTCAGCATATATGTTATTAGATTTAATATAATTTTTTACTTTAATTTCCAATATAAAATATGCTTACCTTTAACTGGACATGCGTGCTGTCAAACTCCTGTTCGCAAACTCCTTCCACGCATGTCCTTCCAATTAGGGGCAGGATTTTCAGCTCCATGTCGCTTAATTTTTGGGCGGAAGGGGGACGTCCACCCATCTGTAGAGCAGCCTGATTTACTTCCGATGTTTTTCTTTTAGTCCTACACTTTAAATCTATCCATTTTTGTTTTATAGCGAATAACCCCTGATCCCAAAACATTTAACTGGGAAGCGAGTTCTTCCCATGCTAATTTCACTGCAGCAACATTTGGATAGCTGCCTCCCAACTTCCCACTTATCAAATCCGGATGGCTTTCTAGAAGATCAATTAAAACTGATAGTTCATGCCCATTCAATGCAGTTGTTTTTGTTTACAAATAAAATCAATAAATACAAATACAAATAATAATAAATAATAATAATACAAATAATATCAATGTTTACAAATAAAAGGAAGAGAAACGTTTTCATTGCTTAATGCGGAAAAAACGCAACTTCCGACCACGTGATAATCAGAATCGTGCAGCAAGTAATCTCTGGCAACCCCTACCAGTTCAACTGGTATGGAAGCGTTTCAATTGAATACGAAAAATCACTCATTTCCGAAAGTGATTGGAAATGCTGGGTACAATAATCGCTGTTTTTGCGATCATTTATGTTTCAGTTAAATGAGGCCTTAAGGATATTATTTGACTTTAGATGAAAGGTTAATTTCATATATTAAGTTTTTATTATAATTCATAATGAATAAAAGGAATAAACATAATTGGAATTAAATTGGAGGCATAAAAATAATTATCTGTTTCAATGTTGCTGAGAAGATTTCAGTTTTTTTTTTTTTTTGTGTGTGTGTGTGTGTGTGAGTGTGCGTGTAAACATTTCCACATAAGTTTGGAGCAATAAGAACTTGTACTGTCAAGCAGTGCCTTGATGATGTTTACTACACCATTTAGCAAGGCCTCACAGCCACTGTATTGTTTGTGCATGTAATCCACTTTTGAAGTCCATGAAATTATATTTGTGGCTGACAGTAAAATGTTCAAAGCTGGTATCTCTTGATTCATTCAACTTATATTTTTTCCAGCAACCAGTATAATGTTTCCTTTATTCATTTAAAGAAAAAAAAAGTTTCCTTTATTTTTTCTATCATTTTATTCCTTTTAATTTCTTTATTCTTCCTTGCAGCTCATCAGTGAAGTAGTAGTTTGGTTCACTAATAGTGAACTAGCACGAATACTAGTAGTTCGGTCCGAGATTCGAATCTCGGTGAATGGGCGAACTGCATGGGTGTTTTCGTGGTTGTCCCTTAGAAAGTCCTTCGTCCTCTGTGAAAGCATTTGTACCCTTTGGTAAATAGCCGTATAGTGTTTTCCTATAATTAAATAAACCAAACTAACCTTTATGACATGCTATGGAGTTTTTGCCAATCGATTTGGAACAGAGACTAAAAAGCATTTATTTGATTCTCTGCACAATCCACCAAATATCCATTGTAATGGAAGAACACACATGTAGCACATACCTCACATATGTAACTGTTTCAGTTTTCAGTTGTATTGTGGTTCATCTTCAGTGGAATTTCACAAAATTCAGATGTTATCTGCTGACACTAAATATAGATGAGTTCCATAGCTGTAAGCTACTTATTGTTTTTATTAATTAAATACACTTTGTTCTTTACTACAACCATGGTATTTTTTTTTCTCGGTTTACCATAATTTTGTTTCATTATATGTACAGAGTCATGAAGTATGCATGCCTTTGTTTGAAAAGATTGATAAGATGCAGTATAAACATCTGTTTGCGAGGTTATTTCGAACAATATGCAAGGCTGTTTTGAATAATAAATAGTTGTTATAGAAAGAAAACATTAGCATTCAAAATGCATATGTTTGGTACTCGTTTCACAGATTTCCTGGAATTTTTTTTTAAATCTCCAAAATTTCTCAGAAATGCACCTGAATAATTTTACTTAAAGCTTGCCTTGAAATTTTAAAGTGGATTTATAATGACATGTGTAATTCCATATCTCTCATTTTGCTGTTGGTGTATGTATATAATATACTATTCGGCAAAAGTTAAGCAACTTCTGTGATTTAGGCCATAATTCTGCATGTAGTCAACTGGGAGTCATGAAATTCAAACTACAAAGGCACAATGTAATACTTAAAAGATGAAGAAAATATAGTAAAAAAAAGTAATAATTGGACACATACAGTATGGAATGAGTAGAAAAAGGCTTTATTGAGAGAACAACAAAGCCTACAACCTTTAATACAAGTTAGTACAACAAAGTCTCTCCATATCAGCTGGCACTGAGAATTGTTTGTTAGACCGAAACGACTTGCCTGAGTAAAGAAGACATCACTACATTGATGAGGTGTCTAGTCTTGTGATCTCTGCACCACAGTAAATGGTGGCTTCAAGGGGTTGCTGTTAGTTGTGTGCAGTGTTCGAGGCAGCAGGCAATTGCCATCCTTTATGAAGTCATCTGACCACTATAAACCAGGACACCTCTGGTTGCTATGTGCAACTGCTGAGCAATGTTACCTGCTATCTGATTTTGATAGGGTGATAATCAGTCATCAGTCACTGTTGTTTTACTTGGCTAGCCACCACTAACCTTTCTTACAGGTGTGTGCATGAGCTTGGAAAGAACAGCACTTTTATCAATTCTAAACTGTTGGACAACTGACGTCAAACTATGCACCTTCTTAAGCTTGTTGACTATTTTGCCACATTTAAAAGCATGTTGATGTTTTCTTGTAGCCATACTGCATGTAAAATTTTACTTTCACTTGCAGAAGAATACTTGGAAAAGCACCATCTTTTTAAGTTGCCTTGTACTGCATGTGCTGACTTCTCGTGTTTTGCATGACCTGACAAACCCTCTGATGTCGTGGTGCTAATATTTGCATATGCATCACCTTTCTACTGAGTTAACTTTTCATTATACTGAACTTAAAAAGTCCTTTTCAGTAATTTCATTGTATATGTTAAAAAATGAATTTGTTGCTTAAATTTTGCACTCTAGTGTAAAAAAGCAGTAACCTTTTTCATAAAAATTATGATATTGAGTTTAAAGTATGACCTTGACTGCCTTGTGAAAACAAAATTGAAAGTATTACACCTGTTTTTAGAAACATGAACCATTTACATTTTGAAGCTAGTGAAGTTCAAATTTAAACATAAATAATTCCGAAATTCATGGTGATATGTTTATTATCCATTGTAGTGAATGCAAGTTTATTTAAAAGAAGCTTGTTTACTTACAATTTTCTGACTAGTTTGTAGACTAATTAGGTTTTTTTAAACCAGGAGACACAAATACCAAAAAATAAAAAAAAAAGGTACAAAAATGTACAGTACCTTCACCAGGACTAGAACCCTGGACCTCTCGAATACACATCGAACATGCTTCTAATTACACCACAAAAGCATGCACAAAGAGGGAGAAAATACCTTATAAGTTAAGAATCAAGTAATCTGACCTGCAGTTTCACGTACATTATGATTTATTATACAGCTTAGTCAACAAGAGCAGCTTGAAAATTATGAACTTAAAAAATTACCATTAGTTTTGAAATGTGCTTTAATAACTGTGAGATTCTGAAATGATGTGTTTTATAAAGTTAGTTATAAATCAAAACTCTGAATAATTTATCATTTTTTAATTTGAATGAAAATTTACATGAAAATTGTGTTTTTGTAAAAGTTTTAAAACCATTAATTTATTTATCATCTGTTATTATTCAATAAAATTGGACATAATAGGTTTATAATGTAACATGGTTGAGTAATCACATAATAGGTTTATAATGTAACATGGTGGAGTAATCATGATGTAAAATATGCTAGCAATGGACATTCTAGGTATTTTAGCTGACGAAAAATTAATTCCATATGTTTACAAAATTCATAGGTCCCTAGCCCATCTGCTTCCTGTATTCCTGTTGTAAAAATTAAGATTATCTTTAAATCTCAAATAATTTTAAGTTTCATTTTAAATTTATTCGAACTTTCATATTTTGAACTTTTCTTTTTTAAAAATTTTAAATAACTTCATGTTTTAACCTTAATTTCAGAGTTATCAAGGATTTTATGATTCAAGGAGGAGATTTTGTAAATGTAAGTCTAATTTTCTTTTTTTTTTAAGAGTTTATTATTTTATCTATAAATGTTATATTACAGGGGTCATTTGATGAGTTTGGTACATTTCTTAAGGTGATGTGGAGTTTAGTTGATTACATGGTGGATGGTGAGTATCACTCTTCAAATTAGTTTGGGGCAAATTTCACCCAATACCCGAGCATTGTTCACATTCTGTAAATTTTTTAAATTAACTGCCAGCTTGGAAATTCCTTTCCCACAGATCTAACAAGCCCATCATATCTACTTTAGAAAAGCAATAGGCAAACCCTCAACCCCTCCACAACCATGCACGCTAAAGGGTTTAGTGCTCAGGAAGTCAGCTGTCAAGCACTACACAAGTTAATGTAACTATCCGTACAACTTTCTGTAACTTTCCCCTCCCCAAGAAATGAGCATAATTTAAAATGAGGTTGTATGAAGCTCACTGAGATTCTTCTCCAAAACCGAAGACTGTTTATTTCTGAATAAATAAGTTTCAATATGACTGAAGATGGGCTAAAGCTGAAACATAATTTGGATGCCCATTTGAAGCCACCACTGTTGATATCTGTCAAAAATTCCATCATTATGGAAGATCAGCAAAAGAAAGCACACAAAATTACTTACAGTAAGAAATTTTAAATAAATGAATATACAATAGTTGCTGCAACTGTTGATTGTCAATCAAGAATGTATAGGAAAGAATTCAAAACAACATTTGATGATGTTTAACCACAAGTTGCAGGAGTTTTTTTGCCATTTTGTAACTGCAGGTGAAACATTATCTGCTGAAACACACTTTGAATCAAAAGCAGTGGGTGGATGGCTGAGAATACATTGAAAATGGCAAAGATCATTCTATTGGATGGCTACTGCCTTTTTTTTTTAATTTCCAAATAATGATTAAGATTGACTCCCTAGAGGAGAAAAAAGCAATAGCATGTGGCTTTATGCAATACTTGAAAGAAACTGACTGCTTGAAAGAAAAGCTGTGCAAAACCAATCTAATGAAAATAATTTAACATAGACTATCGCAGGAAAAGGTGTTTTTTCACAGAGGTCTCCGATTAAATCATGGATGGATTAAACCTGAAACTGATTCCTCATCTGCCTTATTCTCCAGATTAGGAATGTCTTGTTTCTGGACTTAAAAAGTGAAAGAATAGTAGTAGTTTCAGTAGAAAGTAATTCTCATTAAATGTTATTATGATGTGAAAGGATGTCATAATCAAGGATGTTATTATGCCCATCCATGCACATTTTACGGTCTTTGGCAAAAGTTGCTTTTCCGAACAGATGAAAAAAAAATTGGAAATTTAATAGAGACTGAATCAGTTTTTTCCAAAAAAATTATGTTTAACCTGCTCTTCATCAAATAATTCTTGTACCTCTTAAGTATATTAAATATTGAAATTCTGTATTCTGTGTTCAGCTATGTATTGTAAAATAATATTAATAAAAAGCATTACTTGTAACATCAGTTATTAACACTAGCATGTTTTAAAGTATATTTACATGAGTTAACTGATTAGTTTATAAAATAATTTTTATTTGTGGCAAAATGTGATATGAAAAGAGACTTTAAGCAAAAATAGATTAAAATTATATTAGAAATCTTTCAAATATTCATATGTGTTGTTTCTAGAATAGTTTTATGAGAAAAATTATTTTAATCTACTTTTAGCCCAAAGGGCATTAGTTCAGAAGTACTATTAATTTTGTTTTGGCATTTTGCATACAAATTTTCAATGTCCATTTCACTTTTCAAATTGTTGCCACCTAATTATCACCCTGTGATAAAGAAATTAAATAATAAAGAATCTGCATAAATGTATGTATGTTTCTCGCATTGTGATAAAACAACGGTATCGAGAGCCATCAAATTTTGAATAATGTAATCCTCCACCAAATATGGGCATCTGAAAGCCCTAATTTGGAATTTATTATCAATTTCATATTTTGTAACAATTTAACGAATTTTTTATTAACAAACTAACGATTTCAATGCGAGCAATGGCAACACTGCCTGGGAAAAAAACTTTTTAATCTCCAGGGCGCAAGACCATATATCAGAAATTCTAAAGATATGCTTATTTTAAAATTATTTTGTGATATTGCTGTTGAATTGAATATTATGGTTTAAATGCAAAGAACATGATATTTAATAAATAAAAGTAACACACAAAACATTAAAAAAAAAAGCCCCCTTGGGTGTAATGTAAAATCTGAAGGCTTTCAGCTTTTTTTTTTTTTTTTATTTTTATTTTTTTAATTAATTCCTATACTCAAGGCAGAATGATTAAGATGCATTAGATACTTGTAGTTCTGATAAAATGGGTTGC
>KK112767.1:477927-512024 GCA_000611955.2 Stegodyphus mimosarum
ACTGAATTCTCCTTACAAAATCATCAGTCAAAAGCTAGTATCTTTTATTAAGATATTATAATACATGTATGCTTTCTAGATTAAGGTTCTTTCTCTTGGATGTATTTTTTAAAATTCTTTCTTGAAGTTCAGAAGGAAATTGATTTGTTTATTAAACATCTTACTATCCTTTTAAAAACTGTCAGTCAGATAAAAGCATTTATAAATTAAATTTAAATATATTATAAACTTTTAATAGCATTATTGATTTAGAAGTGTTCCAAATTTGCTTACTAGTTGGCAGTAAGGATCAATAAATTTTTCATGTTGACACTTAAGGGTCTTATTTTCACTTTAAAAAATGCTTGCTTACATTTTTATTTAATACCTTAATCATATTTTATATTTTAAATATTTGTTGTCAAGTGCATATGTTCATAGTGGAAAGTACAGTAAAATTCTGAAAAAGATTTCAATTGTGTTTGCCAAGCTAAAATTTATAAGCATCACCTAATGGAAAGTATTGACAGTGTCAAATAGTCTCGTATCACATCCACCTACAGAAACATTTGCTGAAAAGATGTATGTGATGAAAGTAAAATGCATAAGGGTGCGTTAGAAATGTATCTTGGCTGCTGAGGAATCATATAACATTTCTTTAAAAAGTGCAAAGGAATAACAATCTTGCATAAGTAAAATAAATGTTACATGCTATTCAGCAAGCTACATATGTTTAAATTAAAAATATATATATATATATATATATTTTTTTTTACCAATTTATTGCATAAATAAATTAAATGTTACATGCTATTCAAAAGCTACATATGTTTAAATTTAAAAAAAATGTTTACACAAATTTATTGGATGAAATTTAATTTTTTGGTTTTCAGGTACAGTATAACTGAAAGATGCCTTATTTCTAAGGGCATTTCATTTAATTTAATTAGCCATTCATTGCTATAGATTTTAAATCTACATCTTTTAGTTTTTATTAAACTTCCTTGCCTTTTTGCTGAATACATTAAATTTTAGTTATTGCGATTTTTCAAATCATTCTGCTTGTTTTAAAATCATATAATTATTCGTAATGTAAGTGTAAAATTTGCTTTAAAATGAAATAAACTATTTTAAGTATTTTATGTTACTATGTATGTTATTATTATTAAATATTAATTAAATCAAGTAGTTTTTTAAACTTAAATATTTAAAAAAGTAAATTTTTCCCTGGATTATTTAAAAGAAAATTTGAAAATTTATCTTTGCTAAAATGGTAATCATAGAGCATTTGAGTAAAAATTGAAATTTTAATATTAATATTATGCAGCATTTTGTAAACCATTAAATGATGTGAAATAAATTCAGAATGTTCATGTTTAAAAGCTAAATAGAATTTCATAAATGTGCCAAATATAATTTAATAATATTTTCGGTTTTATAATGGTTAAAAATTCATTTTTCTCCCAATCTATTTTTATGTAAATGTATAATGTTTTATCTAAATGTTTAATAAATTCATCATCCTTACTTTTGAATTAGGGCGATGGAACAGGTGTAATGAGCATATATGGAGCAACTACATTTGTAGATGAAAATTTTAAACTTAAACATGATGGACCTGGATTACTTTCAATGGTAAAAATTTTTTATGTATTAGAATATTTATTTGGTAGTATTGCAAAATTTCTTTGGGTCTAAATACTTTTATTTGAAGTTTATGAAATGGGAAATTAAAGTGAATTAAGTATTCAGTAATGTATATAAATAGTGCGGTTTTAATGTGATAGGCACAGATTGTAGCAAGGCTGACACCTGTGCATCCAGTAGGTATATTAGGTATTGGTGGGCCTTGCTAACTGCAAAGTTCTGCCCAGGGTAGAATTCCAAGGTAGAATACTACTCTGAGTCCTTCGGCATGGCAGTCAGCATCACTAACCACTATCCTGTCTGGATAGCATTTTAATGTGATAATAAATCATTATCAGTGTTTATGATAAATTACAGGTATTTTAATATGACTAATTTTGGTACTTTACATATTAGTGAAACCACTTTGGTTCAATATGGTGATTTGGTACAGAAAAAAGTAATTACTTATAACTGCAAAAAAAAATTTTTTTTGCTTAGATGCGTATATCTATATTTTAAATTACAGTGATACATACAGTGGCATCTGTCACTTGGGGGGGGGGAAGTCTTATGGAGGACATTTTAAGTGAAACTGGCCTGTATCCACACAATGAAAACAGCCATGCAGCCAACCCATTTGCCAAGATTCAAACCCTAGACAGAATCATCAGTGTTAGGGACTTTACTACTTGGCCACTGGTATTACATGTGTATTATTATGTATTTTGCATATTAATTAAGGATTTACTTTGAAAATTATTAATAAACTTGATAGCAAACAGGGTTTTGTTTCTTTTATTTTGTTTTGAAGTAATTGTTTCCTTAATAGCAGAATTTTTCCCCCATTTTTTCCCACTTCTGGCAGTTTCCACAAGCATATAAAACTGAACAAAAAAGCTCACAAATTACCTATAAAATACACTGGAACTTGACAGCAAGAACATTTTTGCAAATGAAATTGTGACCTTGGTTGTTGAAAATGAAGAATTGTTATGCACATGGCCAGGGTTATTTGAAGAATTGTTATGCATGTGGTTGCCAAAATTAAGTGCAGTCAGAAAATTTGGCGATTTCTGTTACATTAACATTTAAATTTGCCCATTTTTTGTATTATTATTACAAGCTTATGAAGAAATTTAGTTTTCATAGTTATTTGATATTTTATATGATATTAGAAATGGGCTAATTCTTAAATATAAATCCGAGTGCTAATGAATCTGTTGAATACTTATATTGGACCACTCTATGAAAACTTGTATTGCCCATCTAATAATTGATATTTTCAAAGTTTTTGAGTTAAAACATTTATTTAAGTTAGGCTTTAGAAGATATAAATGTGGGAGAAAAATTCAGATACCTAGGATTCAAAATAGAAAAGTCTCATTAATGTGTATGGTCAGGGCTGATACTAGGCAGTTTGCAGCCCATTGCAGTTTTTGCGGGTCCTAAAATCTGTTTCCCAATGCCTCTGCAAATTGAGCAACATTTGCTGCCCCTAAATACAGACACTGTTTGCATATTTTTTAGACGATTTTCATTGTAATTACAGAAATACTTTACCTAAAATTTTTTTGTTTCAATCTTTCTATTTGATAACCGTTATTTTTCACTTTCCTTATACAGGAGATTGTAGGACGTTTGGTCAGCCTGTTTTTTAAAAATCCAAAAGCACAATACGTTGATGATAAATCAGGATATTTAGTAGAGATATGAAGGGTATGGCCTTGATTCATCCCTTTTTTTTTCCCATTTTTTGCAGGAAATTAACAGTAGATTTTGATGTGCCGCTGCTTGCTTTGTCTTGATGCAGTTTGATTGATCACATTATGTGTAAAAAAAAGGTATTTCATATTTGAAAATTGGGCATAAAATATGTTTTTGATAATATGTGGAGTTAATCTTAACATTCTTCTCCATTCTCCTTATTTTTAATGTGCCGTTTTTATAAAAACTCTCTTTATATTCCTTGAACCATGTTTTAAGATTTTTTTCTCCTCTTTGATAATAAATGGATCTCTTTTTATTGCAGTCATTTAGGTACACCCAAGATTGTGACAACATTTTTCCATTTTTGTCGAGATAAATTTTCTCATAAAGAATGCTGCAGAGTGTTCTGCATTCGTCGATATGTGATGGAGAAAGGCAATGCACATTATGTTTTTTGGCCTTTTAAAGATTGAAATCATCATTAATCACTTTGTTTAGAGTTGAGATTGAGCACTTTAATGATTTTGCAACAGTCCTTGGACTTAGCGGAATTTTTTATTTAACATTAAAGATCTTATTTTTGCAAAATTCGAACCTTTTTCCCCCCCTTTCTTTGTTGTTTATAACATTACCTATCATAGCTTTAAGTATCAAAAATGTCATGGCTTTCACAATATTTTTAATATTTAGATATGCATAATTTTCTTCGGAAAGAACACAAGCGTAACCTTCCTCTATTGCTTCTTTAAAAGCGACATTTTGTCAACAAAACTTATTTTAAAAGTATAGTTTCAATTGGGGGGAAAGGGGACTTCTGCATGGCGGGTTTTTTTTTTTTTTTTACTCTGTAGTATGCTCAGTGCTTCAACTAAATTCTAAAATTTTGCTACTCTGTAAATTACTTCTGTAAATTCTGAAAATTTTTCCTCACTGGTTGCAGCAGCCCTGTGTATAATAACATGAAGCAACTTATAAGTTGGTTGATTGCTGAAAGTAGAAGTATTTTATACTTAATGTAAATAGTAATAATTTCAAATATCTTTTACTGTATACCTATAATATTAATTAATATTTCATTATTATTATATGCAGTTTTCTTTGGTATGTGAAGAAAATAAAAAACTTTAAATAATAATTATGATTTAAAATGCTTATAATGGTTAGATGAAAATCTAGTATTGGATTCCTGGTGTAAAGTAAATATATATGGCTTTACACCAGTATGTATATGGCTTGCACTTTGTTTAAAATTATAACAGGGCTACTATACATTTCATAAATTGTATATTAAAGATATTAAGCATGCAATAATAATTGTTACATGGGAGCACATATATAAGAGTACCTCAGCATAAGGAAGTATGCACAAACTGAAGATCCATTTCTGCTTTGAAAAAAGTAACCTTCATAAGTATGCATGCAACCTACCAGTTGTAGTTTCATATCCTGATTAATTAATTGAGCAGGGAAGGAAATAAATCTTGAGCTCTATGAAAAATGGGAACCTTTGCTAAGGCAATTTTATGAAAGCTCTGAATGGTTAATAATCTGCCCACACCTTCATGGGAAAAAAACCTGAATTGACAAAAAGGTGCTGACATTTTTGTCAAACGGAACAATTTTTCAGGTTGTGTTTCTTGGAAAGGGACTGGAATATTTCAAGAAATTAAATATAAATTTTAGAAAAATGACAAACCTGCTATATGCATAAGGGTGAAAAAGATGTGTATAGTTTTTTTTTTTTTTTAAAGCCATAATCTTTCTTTTTTGGATCTGGATTGAGTATCTAACATAAATTAATAAAACATTTTATAATAAAACTTCAATATTTGTATGTTTTATCTAAAAGTTTAAATAGCTTATTTAATTTCCTTTCAGCTGTCAGTGTACATGTCGATATGAAATATAAAAAGCACTTTCACTGTAATTAAGTAATTTAAATTTTTTTTCTCTTCTGGTGTTTCCCAGATTTTTTAATATCCTGACCTGTGACTGTTATTTTGTTTTTTGAACTGTATTTCATCATATCATTATTTGCCATTTCTTTTGTACTGAACCCCCGATTTTTCTTCAGACAATTTAATACTTTTTCCATTATTTCTGCGTTCAGGTTATATATTCTGATTTTCATCATAGCTTCTTGAGCCGATTTTCGTATTTAGGCTTCAGAAACTCAATTTCAGAATTAGTGTCATTATTATTAGTAGTGTTTTGAAATAATTATAATAATTCTAGATACAAACTTTCAATTTTTCTGTACTTTTTTCATCCAGTTTACTTTCAGGCACTCAGAGAGAACAATTTTTGTGACACTAACATTACAAGTACTAAAAATACTGATTTGAATAATTTTTATTGCATTAAAAATACACTTATCTAATTAACAGTAATTATTTATTAATTAATCAGGAACTGAAATGAAAATTGGATTTGCATAATGCTGGCTATCTGCACATTTCTGAAACATGCCAGATTGGTATGAAGGTGCTAATGATGAGTATCAAGCTAGAAACTAATCTTCAGGTTGTTTGGTCTTATTCCAGGGATATTAAAAAAACACATCAAAGATAAAATTAATACTAAAGGGTGTAATATATTTAGAAATTTTAACTAGTTTTGAATTATTTGTATATTTTATATTTTCTTATGCATTTTAGGCTAATAGTGGAAAAGACACAAATGGCTGTCAGTTCTTCATTACATGTGCAAAATGTGATTTTTTGGATGGGAAACATGTTGTATTTGGTAAGTCTTGTGATTAACATTATAATGTATCTATTTTTTTAAATCCTTCTATTTAATGATTTACAGTAGTTTGAGTAAAACATATTACAATACATTTATTATATGGATAAATGATATGTTTCAAATAAAATCATTATTAAGTTCTCCCTTCCATGCTTCAATTGAAACACTGTAATATACTTCTAGAAAAAGGAGCAAATTAGCTTAGTGTAATAATCAACAAATTATCAATTAAGACTGACCAATATATTATGACTGCATTTTCAATAATTTGTGTGAGAAATTTTTCCTTTTACAGTATTGTAAATACATAATTATGTAACCAGTTTATATCGTAATGCTTGGGTAACCACAATAAAATTTTCAAGACGCAGTTTTAGCTTTTTCTTTTGTGTGTGTATATATATGCATTTAATCAAAGTTAAATTTTAAAAGGGTATAGATTTGGAGAATGAACAGCAATGTTACAATAAGGAGTGTTGAATGACTTAAAAAAAATTTTTTAAAAAGTTCCCATAGTGGTAAGAAAAAAATTATCTACTAAATATGGCTCAATGGAAAAACAACAAAAGTTCCCAAAGATGTTTTGAGCTCTGCCTATGGAAGATTTTTATGACTTTGCCCTATAGTCCAGTTAAGTCTTTTTCAGTTGTCTAGTTGAATTAGTACTACATTGTCTGTTCGAATAACTCGAGTTTTTTCTTCCAATTTCTGAAAGAAAGTTGCCAGAAATTCTTTATGTAATCTGTTGCTCAGTGAATCATTAATATTTTTTCATTTTTTGTAACTTTTTCAAAATTTTTGTGAATTAACTTTCTCTTGGTCAAGTATCCCAATTCTGTGGATGTTTTGAATGAAAGGTGGTGGAATGAGAGGAATAAACTTACGACTCCCTCTTCAGTATATATAAGAGGTTGATTATTCATTTTAGCTTCATATAATGTCATTGAAAGATCTTCAAAATTAAGTGGTTCTTAGTAGAAGTTTTTACACTGCAAATAAGCTGCTCTCATCATCCATCCCATCATGTGATGAGGAATGAACTTCCACATAATATGAGATAGGTCTTCAGAATTTTCTATCAAAATATAGAAATAGAAATTATGTTTTTCCATCTGAAATTTCTGATTTAAAGATTTCAAAGCTTGTTGGTACCCTGAAAGTTAGTTCCATTGTCACTGTAAGGTTATTGAAATTCTCCCCTTTCTGCTGTAAATTTTCTGAGAGTGGGAATGAAGACCGTTGACAACTTGGCCACCAACTCCAAGTGTATGATTGAATACAGAGTGCTTGTGAAAATCAGAATCCATACCTTGGATTTAGTTTTCAAAAAGAGAGGACCACATAAATCAATGCTCACAAGTTCAAAAACTTTTCAAGTTGCTGACTTAAATAAATGAAAGATGAGTAGGCAGAGTTATGGACAGTTTTGATGTATACATTTTGGATTTCATGCATTTTGATAATTCACTTTGAATGTTGTGATAATAAATAATCAAATAATTTTCTTGCAAGATGAAACCAATAGTCTGGAAATCATCAGGCCTTTAAATAACAATAACATAATATATAATATATAGCATTTTAATAATATATAGCAGGCCTTTAAATGACAATATTGAATTAAATCAGCTTAATACATGATGTTTTTGATGGGAACAAAATTGGATATTTGAAAGAAAATCCATCATTATATTCTAACAACTTTATTTTCACTCATATTACGTTATTCTGAACTTTCATAACATTGAGTCCTTTGACATTATCCAATACACCACCAAAACTGTTTAACTGAATTCTTGACCAAAGAAAGTTCTCTGCCTCTTTTTTCTTTTACAAAATTTCAGATGGAAAAACATAACTTCTGTTTCTATATTTTGATATAAATCTTTTCATCCAGCAAATGATATCTACAAATTTTTAAAATTCTTTCATAATTCATAAATTGATCTACTTTTGTTCAAGTAAATGATGATACTGCAGTTTTCTTTCTTTTTGATATAACTAAATCATCATTAGGAACATGTTCCAACTTGGGCCAATTATTTTCTTCATTCTTTAACCATTTTGTTCCCTTCCACCATCCCATCTTGTTAAGATGTTTAGGGCTACAACCATGAGATGGCAGGCTCGCTGAACAAGATATCGTCATTGTGATTCTGTGAGTTTGAATAGTGATTCTGTTATCCACAAAAGTATCCCATTGGTAATTTCATCATATCCATACTATAACTGTGGAAGAATCACTTCAATGATAAACTGGTAGTGTAAGGACCTCCAGAATATAATTTATAATCTGGCTTCCAAAGAAAATAAGATAATTTATTCCCCAAAGAAAATAAGAATATAATTTGCTAAGTTCCAGAAGCCAGGCACAGGATTCTCAAAGTCTCTTCTGGAACAAGTCAAAATCTTGCTCCTAGAAGCTGTACCAAAATTCTATTATCATCTCCACACCACAGGAAAATTACTGTTGTGTTTGTATTTTGACTCGCATAAAAAAACCCCTTAGGGGCTCACTTTTGTGAGTACGGGTGTGGCAATCCCGAGGTACCCTAGCTCTTCAGGGGATCATCTTCTTGATGAGACGGGTGTCACGATCCTGGAGCCCCAGTGATCTATCCTCTTTTCTGTCTCCTCTCCTCTGAGCTGAAGGTTTCTTCCTCCCTTTCTCCCTTGTGGTTTTCCTCTTTGGAGGTTGGGGCTTGCCATGACAGACTGGAACAGCCCTTGTCTCTGGTTCTGAAGTGGCGAGAAAACTGCCCACGTGTTTGCCGTGTGTGGAGACCTGTGTCGCTGGAAAGGAGGGTCCTGGTAGTTGAGGGGCAAGGTATTGTCCCCAACACACTGCTTTGGCCTCTGCTTCAGCTAAACGGGAGGCGCCTTGTTGTCCTCACGGGTGTCAATCGGCTGGTCACTAGTCCTTGTGTCAGTGGCTCGGGGATAAGCTCTCGGGAGTACCTGCTTTCGGGAAAGCCGACTGTGGGGCTTCAGTTTGCGTATAGGTCTGGCTAGCCCTAACACAGGATTCTGTGTTCCCTTGTTGGGCTCCGTGGTGGGTGGGGCGGTCGGACCCGAATCTTTAATCTTTTCAATATGGCGAAACCCCAAATTTACCTTATTAAAGACTTCAACGTCAATCACGACCCTCAAAGCGCTAGTTCTGATACATCAACTGCAAAAAAAATACGTACCGATGGAAATGCGAATAATGGAAGGAATTGTCCCCGCTTCCTTGTTGTCTCTAGTCCTTCTGGCGAGCTGCAAAAGATGTCTCCTTTTGTAATAAACAAATACATCCATTCTTGTATTGGTGAGCCTAGAAATATAAAGCGTCTCCGCTCTGGAGACTTGCTTATTGATACAATTTCGGCCACCCAGTCTGCATCTTTACTTCAAGTAACCAAACTTGGCCAAGCAAATGTCACTGCAACATCAAATAAGACATTAAATGTTTATCGCGGTGTAATCTCGGAAGTCGACCTTCTGTATGTTCCTGAAGAAGAGATCGCATCCGAGCTATCTGACCAAAACGTCTGTGGTGCTAAGCGGATCAAGATGCGTAAGAAAGGACAGTTGATCGACACGAAACACGTGATCCTGACCTTCAACTCGCCTGATCTGCCTAAGAATATTAAGGCCGGATACCTAAATTGTCCAGTAAGACCTGTATTCCAAACCCCATGCAATGCTTCCAATGCCAGTGCTTTGGCCATTCTAAGATGTCTTGTCGTGGCAGCATCACATGCGCCCGATGCTCACAGATTGGCCATGATTGTGAGAACTGCACTGTCGCACCTTTATGTGTAAATTGCAAGGGTGAACACCCAGCATTTTATCGCCTCTGCCTGAAATGGAAATCTGAAAAAGAAGTGCAGACTACAACAGTTACAAGGAGCATCTCGTATGCTGAAGCCAGAAGATTAGTTCAAAGCACACAGGTTCGACCAAATACATCTTACGCCAGTGCTCTTAAATCATCTCGTACAGTTGCCACCCAAACTTCAGTTGGTATACAGACTCTACCAAATAAAACCCAACCGATTATTAACAGCAAGAAAAAAGAAAATCCAACACATATAGTACAAAGAAAAGAAACAGTAATTGAAAGCAAACCCAAAAATCTCACTCAGAAAAAAGTTAATAAAAATAGAAGCCCCAGCAATAGCTTTCTTGATGGGATTATTTCTGAATCTGTTGATTCAGATAATATGGATATAGAAGAGGGTCTAGAAGTTCCCAGTCATCTCCTCCCACGAAAAACTAAAAAACAGCACAGAAAGAACAAACATGAATCATAATGGCCACCCTCGTCTCATGGAACTGTCGCGGTTTCCACCGAAATTTGCTCGACATCAAATCCATAATCAATGTTTATCATCCTGTGTGCTTAGCAATACAAGAAACAAATCTGAAACCAGAAAAACAAGCAAAACTTCGGAGGTTCACTTTCCTCAGAAAAGAAAATCTTGCAGGTGAACGTGCCAGTGGGGGTGTAGGCCTCCTCACCTCACTGGACTATCCCTTAAATGCGCTTTCTTTGACGACATCCCTCCAAGTTGTTGGTATCCAAGCAAATTTTCACATTGTTGTTTCAGTCGTTTCTCTGTATTTGCCTCCAAATGAACACATTGATCAGTAGGATTTAAATGATCTTATAGAGCAGCTGCCTGTGCCATTTATTATATTAGGGGATTTTAATGGCCATAGTTCGCTCTGGGGAAGTAAAGATACAAACTCCCGAGGAAGACAAATTGAGCAGATGATCCAAGATCATAGCCTTTGTCTCCTGAATAATGGGCAGAGTACATACTTCCATGAACCTTCAAGGACATTCCACGCTCTCGACCTTGCCATCTGTTAACCAACTCTGTTGCCATTTTGCACTTTTAGTGTTGGAAATGACCTTTACAATAGCGATCATTACCCCATTTTTGTATCTCTTGCACGAAGAGGAGCAAACCCCATGTCCAGAACCCCACGGTTCATACTTGATAGGGCAGACTGGGAACTCTTCTCTTCCACTGCAGAGCTCACGGGGAACATGGTAGAAGATGTGCATATCGATGACGCAGTTGAAGCAGTTACTAATGCTGTTATACAGGCAGCTATGCTTTCCATTCCTAGAACATCAGGGAAAATGCTGAAGTATTCAAAACCATGGTGGAATTGTGACTGTCATGAAGCGTTGAAAAAACAGAGAAAAGTATGGGGAATTTTTCGTAGGTATCCTACTTTACAAAACCTTAAAGTAAGAAGGCAGAGCCAGAGGGATTCCTGGATTTCATATGTGTCTTCAATAACATCGTCTACGCCTAGTAAGCAACTTTGGGAGAGTTAAAAAAGCATGCGGAATATAAAGACCATTCACTTTCCTTTTTGGAAAAAGATGGCCGAGTGATTAGCTCCATAGAAGAAATTGCAAATGCTATTGGTAAGACGTTTTCTGCCGTTTCTTCCAGCAGAAATTATTCTCCCGCATTTCTTTCTATTAAGCAGCGCTCCGAAAAAAATCCCATTGCTTTCAGTTCCTCCAACTCTGAGCCCTACAACAGGGATTTTACTATGCTTGAGTTAAAGAGAGCTTTGTTCCAGACACACAAATCTTGTCCGGGTCTTGACGGCGTGAGCTACGATATGCTGAAGCATCTATCCTGTAAGTCACTGAATGCGCTTCTCACTCTTTACAATAGGGTGTGGAAGGAGCATACTTTCCCCAGTGCATGGAGGAGAGCTGTTGTCATTCCTATCGCTAAGCCAGGAAAAGACCCGCGGAATCCCTCGAATTATCGGCCAATAGCCCTTACGAGCTGCATATGCAAACTGTGTGAAAAGATGGTAAACAGCCCCCTAGTGTATTTCTTAGAAAAGAATAGTATATTGTCACCTTATCAAAGCAGTTTCCGAAAGGGAAGGACAACTGTAGATAATATGCTCCTTTTGGAGACATCTATTCGTACAGCTTTCCTTAGAAGAAACCATCTTGTCTCTATTTTTTTTTACATTGAAAAAGCTTATGATAAGGTATGGAGGTAAGGGATCCTTCGTGATCTCCATGATAGTGGCTTGCGTGGCAACCTATCATTTTTCATTCAGAATTTTTTGAGTTCTAGGACCTTCCAAGTTAGGATTGGCTCTGTTTTGTCAGAAATCTTTGAACAAGAAGAGAGTGTGCCTCAAGGCTCTGTTATTTGTGTCACTTTAATTAGTCTGAAAATTAACTCTGTATTAAAAGAACTTCCTCCAACTATTTTAGGATCTTTGTATGTTGACGACCTCCAGATTAGTTGTCGAGGAGCAGATATGAGACATATAGAGAGGCAACTGCAGATCGCATTGAATAAGATCTACGAATGGTCAGTCAACCAAGGATTTACGTTTTCTGAACAGAAAACCGTCTGCGTGCATTTTTGTAGAAAGAGAGGTCTCCATCCTGAGCCTGAATTACACCTTAATGGATCTATCATTCCAGTTGCACCTGAAGTAAAATATTTAGGAGTGATATTCGATCAGAAACTGACTTTCCTTTCTCATGTTTCACAGCTGAGAAAGAAGTGTATAAAAGTACTTAATATACTAAAAGTCCTGTCGAATACCTCCTGGGGTGCTGATCGATGCTCCATGCTTTGCATCTATAGAGCGCTTGTCCGCTCTAGACTGGACTATGGCTCAGTTATCTACGGATCAGCTCGGTCTTCTGTGTTGCTAAAACTAGATCCTGTGCATCATCAAGCTCTGAGGATTTGTTCTGGAGCTTTCAGGACATCTCCTGTCCAGAGTCTTTATGTTGATTATCATGAACCATCACTTCGTTTGAGGTGTGAGCAGTTGTCTCTCTTGCATTATTTCAGCATTTTATCACAACCTGACAATCCTAATAGGCTAGCTTTGGCTGATAACAGCTGTGACATTTTATTTGATGCACGGCCATCCCGTGTGCCTCCGTTTTCTTTGAGAGTTCGCTCTCTGATCGAGGAACTCTCCCTGTCTGATATATCCCCCCAAGCCATGCAATACTTTGAAATTCCCCCTTGGGAACAGGGAGGAATCCAGATTCTTGAAATTTTTTCCCATCAGATGAAAAAAAACACTAACAATGTCTTCTATACCCAACATTTTGCTGATCACAGGTATAAATATCAAGAATATGTTCCAATATACATAGATGGTCGGCATTTGTAATTGGTCATTTGTAATTGTAATCGAAGTCAACTTGTCATGTCGGGATGGCATTTGTAATTGGTGACCATGTAGAAGGCAGAAGTTTGCACTACGCATCCTCTGTCTTAACAGCTGAACTTACCGCAATATATCATTCACTTTGTACGTATCAAAGTGACGGCAGAAAAAGTTTATAGTTTATTCAGATTCCTACAGTGCGCTAAAAGTTTTAGAAGCTGTTTCGAACACCCATAACCTGGTAATTTTTGATATCCTGAAACTGAACTTAAAATTAACAAGGCTCGGATTTGAAATTCTCTATTGCTGGGTTCCTGGGCATACCGGTATAAAAAGTAATGAGCGGGCAGATGTCGTCGCAAAATCAGCTGTTGAAATATCCAGTCGCCTCATCCCTATCACAGACATTAGTAGTTTTATCCAGCAAAAGATATTGGAAAAATGGCAGCAGTTTTGGGATGTTCAGTCTTTTAATAAATTAAAGAGCGTGAAACCTAGAATCGAACTTTGGCATTTTAGTGGAAGACGTAAGTAGGAAGTTCTTTTGACTAGACTTAGAATCGGTCACACCAGAATGACACATGACTATCTTTTAAATGCTGACAATGAGTTTCTGTGCTCAAAATGTGGTGTATGTTTATCAGTCCGTCACCTTTTAATTGAATGTCCATCTTTTAATAGTATTCGTCAGAAATATTTTAACAGCTGTGACTTACCTCTCGACATAGTATTCGTAATATTTTAACAGCTGTGACTTACCTCTCGACCATTTAATTGGAAGAGAGGTCAATCGTAATTTATTTTACTATTTAAAAGATATTGGTGTTTATCACCTCATCTGAACTGATTTTAATTTTGTATATTAGTTTCAACACTTGTGATTTTAGGTGATTTTATACGACTTCATCCCCTGGATTTTGTACATTTCTTTATCTACTTGTTTAATTCATGGCTATTTTAATTTCATTCTCTTTTATATCACGTTATATCTCATCATCTTGTGTTTGATGCGGTATAACCATTTCTGGTTTTGCGCCAAAAATTTCACCCACCACCACCACATAAAAAACAAAATGTATGGATCATTTTTCTTTATTTCTGTAACCTATATCATTTTTCTTTATTTCTGTGGTCTATATATCAGTTTATCTTTTAAGTAAGTAATTGTTTCAATTCACTGTGCCACTTTACCAAGTCCTTTTGAATCTTGCCTGGATGCAAATTTATTGCAGGTCATTAAACCATCCTCCTTTCTATCCCATCTAATCCCCAAACTGAAAATGGAGTTGTAAGATCTCCTTTAAACAAACTTCTATTCTCAGATGACAACTTTTCTGTTTTTTCTACAGGATCAAATTGCCAAAATCTCAAATTCATCTAGCTTCAGCCGTAACTTTAGTTGACTTTAGATAAATTCTTCTAACTCAGATGCCTATCTCTGGATGTTATGCAGTTGTCAATATATAAGGACAACTTCAGGAGTTTGCTAGTAATTGCTTCGAGTCCTTTTGGATACTTGTTTAAATGGTATCTTATAACCACAGTGAGTAAAAATGGGCTAAAAGTAGCTCCGAACACCACTCTGTTATGCTGATAGATTTTAATTTTAACTGCCTCCTCCCACCATAAAAATCGTAAAAATCGGCTATCTTCTTCTTCACCTACAATTTGGAGGAAGGCTCTCCTAATGTTGGACACTACAGCAATAGCCTTTTCTCAAAATCTCAGTAATATACCCGGAATTTCTTCTAACAATTTAAGCCCTTTGAAGAGACAGTCATTTAGGGATGGTGCTCTTCCATCTTTGCACAAGGCATCTTAAAGGGACCTTATAGACGTGGTTGCACTCTCTGGCTTGATAGCTGGATTGTGACACTAGGAATGACCTCCTACTTGTAATTCTTTTTTTTTTTCTTTTTAAGAGTTCCTGCATGTCATTCTCTTTCTTCCATTCTCCGAAGACTAGGTCATAATTTTTTACATTTTTCTGGTAGTGTTTAACCTTTTTTCTGCTTCATTTCTAACAAGTACATGGAAGACCAACACTGTAACGCTTGTCTTTCCTTCTGGTAAGTTCTTCAAAGAACATATCATGGGCAAGCTGTTCTTCCCTCCTGGAAAACATTTGAACAGAGTCATTAATTTTTATTGTTTCTAGCCACCGCAAATCTGGAGCATTGAGTTTTTTCAGAGATAAAATGGCTATTAACATAACTACATGACCGTGTCACTAATCAAACAGCCATGGGCTGGATTCTTTGTCTGCAAATTGTCCGTCAATGCTGTCTGAATTGCCATTAGAGTCATTGTTTAGCTGCCTGATTTGGCCCATTATGAGCTGGCCATAAACATTAAACATTAAACATAAACTTCATTATCAATTAAAATTTCTATTTCTGGACTCCCAGGCCCAGTATTTAATACCCACTGTTTTCGTAAGCTCTTTTTGTAAAGACTCCTTTGGAATGCAAGGAATGTTCCCACTTATCTGTTCTTGGCTGAGGAATTTGGCTCTGAGAACTGATTTGAGATTATCACCCAATGCATTTAATTTATGCTTGCTATGAGGTTTAGCTTTAGTTTGGGCAACTCCAAATGCTGTGTAGCAATAGTTTCTGTGCAGAGATTTCTTGGCATTTGCTGGAAGTTTATTTATTTATTTATTTATTTATTATTATTTTGCTGGTTTCTTTTATTTTACCTGTTTTAGGACAGAATAGCCTGTGAGAGGTTTTGAGCAGACATGGAAACATACAAAAGCTTTCATAATTTTACACCATTATATATTATGGTGGTCGAAGCGTAAACATTTTAGAGAACAGGTCGTGTCCTTAGCATTCCTTATTTTTTCTTTAAGGGAGAACGATCTGGCAGCTATGCAATTATTACTTTCATGTGACATATGTCAGAAAAAGTATGACATTGCTTTAGCTGCAAACAAACCAGCCACAGGAGGATACTTGTTATCCCTTTTCGAAATTTTGTTTGTAACTGCATCTTTTGGGGTAATGCTTGCAAAGTCTGCCATGACTAACTGTAATCTTTCTTCACCTGTGACCTCTAATGGCCTAAATTCTTCTAACTCGGATGCCTATCTCTGGAAGTTACGCAGTTGTCAGTATAGAAGGACAACTCCAGGAGTTTGTCAGCAGTTGCTTTGAGTCCTTTTGGATACTTGTTCATATGGTACCTTACAACCACAATGAGTAAAAAATGGGCTGCTAGTAGCTCCAAACGCCACTCTGTTATGCTGATAGACTTTAATTTTATCTGCCTTCATCCACCATAAAAATCTCAAAAATTGGCAATCTTCTTCAATTTGGAGGAAGGTTCTCCAAATGTCAGACAACAGCAAATACCTTTTCTCAAAATCTCAGTAGTATAGCCAGAATTTCTTCTATCAAGTTAAGGTCCTTGAAGGGACAGTCTTTAGGATTATACTCTTCCGCCATTGCACAAGGTATCAAAAATTGGCCTGATAGTGGTACTCTCTGGCTTAATAACTGGTGGATGGTGACACAAGTAATGGCCTCTTACTTCTTCTAATTCTTTTTTTTTTTTGAGACTCTTCGTGCAGGTTATTCTCTTTCTGTCATTCTCTAAAGACTAGGTCATAATCTTCATAGTTTTCTAGTGGTGCTAAAAAAACCTTTTTTCTGCTTCATTTCTAACAAGTGCATTAGTCTATCTTCATTTCCATTTTGTCAATCTTCAAAAAGTTCATTATTGTTGTCAAAATTGACTTCACATCACTATCAGGATCTTTCTGTCTCTCAACGTTGTATCTTTGCCATAATCTTAAAATATTGTTGTGTGCATACGGGGTCGTAATGGATTGAATGCACAAGTCGTTCAAAAGTTAATAAAATTTATTCTTTTAACACAAAAGAAAGTACTGAAATATTTCCTCAGAGATATTCGTACAATATCACAATATCTCAATCATTAAACAGAATTCAATTCAAAACAGATAAAGTTAATCCAATCTCACAGTGAATTCGCTACAATCAATTACAGCATAAAGTAAATAAACAGCAGTTCGCTTTAAAACACTACAACTACAAATGAGATGAGGTGTTTTAATTCAGCTTTTATAAGCTTTTTAACCCCTTCGCGCCGGGTAGCGCAAACACGCGCTTATCGTGGAGGCCGGCAGGGTCTTACGCGAGCGTCTGTCCAGGGCCGGGGGCTTTTTTTCTATTAAGCCTAAATCCATGAAATTTCTGAAGTATCAACGCATTGTTTAATAATGCTCTATAGAGTATTTAAATGGCTTATGCTTTATAGATATTTTTATATATACTTTAATTACCTTATTTCTTGTTTAAATGCATATTTTACACATTTTATTTTCATTACTCACCATTTTATGACTTTTAACATTATATATCTGAAAACTAAATATATTACTTAAAATTCTCTATTCGTATGAAAAATTTGAAAACAGGGATCTACACACAGTCCTACGTTACATTCCTTGCACTCGTAATAACTCATTTGCCGTTTTGGAGGATTTTTCCGGGAATGTGAACAAACGAAGCATTGTCGTCTCCATTTCTTATCAATCTCTTCTGAACAAAGTTTTGGAAAATGTCTTTCAGTTAATCTGAGCGGATTTAATGATGCTGCTGATCTTGGTGTGATATTAACATTGGTGCTTTTAGAGGAATACCAATAAATAATTTGATTAAGTAAATTAAGCCGATAATTCAGGCGAGGAAGATTTTTTTTACTTTTTTTGTTGAAAAGAGTATTGGCGTTAAATACAGCCATATTCGTGATATTGAAGAAAAGTTTCTTATACCATTTAACAGTTTTTCTGAAAGATGGGTACTGAATAATGACGGAGTGGTAATTCCGATAAATTTTCTATTCTGGATGACCATGGAGAAGTACTTGCTTTCGGTGTACAAGGCATACAGATGTCCAAAATGTCCTCATCATCATTAGATTCGCCAGATTTTGTATGATCAGAATGAATACATCATAGTATCTCTATCACTACTATCAGAATCTGTTTCAGAATCAATATCTGAAATATTTTGCATCATTTCTGCTATTTCATGCTCTGTTAAACATTTTCGACACTTTGACATTGCAACGGTAAAAACAGAAAGAATTCACGTCTAACAAGATCTAATTATTTTCTAAAAACTGAACTGCCAACCGAAATACCCAATGCTTTAGCGAAAATAAAACTTCTCTACTTAACAATAAACAACTACCACATGCGAATTTAAAGAGACGTCATAAAGTACGCCAACGCCATTCGGAGACATTTATTTCCCCTTTTGCTTATATAATCAAAAACACGTGTATGTGAGTCATGCTTCTCTCAAAATACCCAATGCTTTAGCGAAAATAAAACTTCTCTACTTAACAATAAACAACTACCACATGCGAATTTAAAGAGACGTCATAAAGTACGCCAACGCCATTCGGAGACATTTATTTCCCCTTTTGCTTATATAATCAAAAACACGTGTATGTGAGTCATGCTTCTCTCATTTCGAGTAGAAGGTCTACTGTACATGTATCTGAAACCATATGGACATACAGTGCCATCTTGTGGCAGAAATTATAGTTTTTAAAACGTTCCAGGACACTGGCACAAATACGTGACAGTTGGGGCTGAACGGGAAAATGCTCTGGCATGCCTGCGTGTCGGCCGGGATGTGAGTGTGTTCGTTGCTGGCACGTAGACGTGACAGTCAGCCCGAAGGGGTTAATTATTTGCTAGAATTTTCTGGTGAAACCTAAATTTTTTTCACGCTCTTTTATTTTTACTTTTCCGACGTAGCTTTCTCTTCAAAAATCGTCTGCATTGCATGGGGAAATAAAGCAATTTTAATTACAGCTCTAAATAAATAGCTAAGTAAATACAAAATTCATAGCAATATCATCAGGTAAGCAGGATTTTATCATGGGGCCAGGCCAAATTACTTTCAACATCAGGCCTGATGAATTCTAGAGATCTTAAATGTGTTTCTATTCTAGTAAGTAAATCCCGTAATATTAATTTGTCTTTACTTCTAGCTTGAACATTTGTTGCAATTAATTTAAAAATTTCCCTTATGTGCACTTCGATAAAAATATCTTTGTCTCCATAACTTTCTTGGAAAGCTTGCAAACTTTTGAATGATTTTCTGAAGTTATTGGGTAACTTTCTAATAAATGTCTAGCTGGAGTTCCAATTCTACAGCTTGTAGCATATATTTGAACTTGTCACAGTCATCTTATTCTTTGCTTTTTCATGTATCTTTTTAAATTGTGCCTAAAGCAGCAAATAACTGATTAATGAGAATCAAAAGGCTTTATATTCAATTTAGGTAATTTATACCATTTGACTTTTAGAGTTACTACAGGTATCAGAGTTACTGAAATCTGCATCATTTAAAAATTTGTGTATATTATTCGTTAACTTCTCTTTTAATTGTGGTTAATTCATCAGAATATTTCTCATTGTCATCCATCTGTTTGGCAATGATGGACTCATAACATTTATCATCATCTACTAATATGACTATTATACAACTATCTAAACCCTTTAATTCGCACATCTAATTATTATAAAATCAAAAGTATTCGATTTTTGCAGGTAAATCTAAAATTTCACCTTTTTGGGAGAATTTTTTTTTCTAATTTCGGTTTCAGAACATTGCATGTTTTTGTAAATGACACATGAAAGTGCAAGTTTCTTTGTTAATTTTTTCATGTTCTGTTAGCATTTACTCAAGCACTATAAAACAGATATGTTCTTAAAAATAAATATTCTAATTCAAATTAATTTACATCAAAAACAAACTCTTCTTATTTCATTATTTCATTCGATAATTTTTCTCAACACAATGTGATGTCAGACTCTACTGACAAATGCAGGTTCTGTTATAATTTTAAATTTTGTTAAGTAAGGAAAACTTCATTACCTTTTCCATGTTGACTGGGACTGTTGAATAACTTATGTGGAGGGGAAGATCTTGTTTTAGACAACATGCAATTTATTTTGCTGGCACTTTACTTCTTGACATACATATCTCAGAAAACAGGTATTTAGCTCTTTTTTTGTGAATACTACAGCACAATTTTGTAATTTGTGGCCTTAAAAGTAATAGATGGGCCAAATTGCCTAAATCTAGTGTACCGGAAAAGAAGCAGAAACATAGCTGAATAATCAAACATGCTAACAACAAGGTTTAATTTCTCTCACTGATAAACCCCTAGTGCCACCTAGTGAGCGAAAGAAATACTTTAAACTGAATTCCTAACAACTGCATTTTACTGGAAACAGGGAGCCAATGTTCCATCTCCAAAAAAAGGTATATTTATCAAATCATTTAAAAAATTATGTTCATGGCTCTAAAAGAGGATCCAGTCAGTATCTCACTGTCTTTTAAATTGACTGTTTATACTATGATTAAAATGAAAAGAAAGATATAAAGTAAAAAAAATATATATATATGTAAAAATAAAGAATATGTAAAAGATTAAATTAGCAACTTAAATTTCCCTTCTCAGTTCTAAAAATACTAACCTCTCTCTGCACTACATCATTTCTAGATTAATCCATGTCATATGACTCTTACATAATTCTGGTGATGTAAATGTAACTAAAACTCGAACAGCCAATGGTAATTTTATAGCAATATTAACTGTCCAATCAAAATGTATTGAAAACCAAAACTAACTCAATCTGAATTCAGATTTCACCCTGAACATAATGTACTTGCTTCCAACTAGCTGTACTGCTGTCTGTCTGCTCCTCCTATTTTACTGAAAATGACCTAAAATGTAAGCTTTTTTGGAATAGGCACATTTAATGTGCCAACTTGATTGTGGCCACAACAAGCTGAAATAAAAAACGAAGATTTAATCTGCCTTCGCCTCCAGTTTCCCATTCATTATGGATCAATACTTATACACCATCAAAATTCCTGCTTCATTGGTTCTAAGTTTGTTTTATAAGAAAATGCGATAGCAGCTTTAAAAACTAATTGGCGATCTTAAAATTAACATTCTAAATTTGGTGATCTCCCCTTAATTCATCTGTTCTCCCGAATTTGAGATCTTTCGATGTTACATAACGCTGCTTGAAAAGTGAAAATCAAAACCAATATTAACCAAGCATAGCTGTCTCTAGAATTACACCTACTCTAGTATAAATACTGTGGTGATCTAAGGTGCCTGCATCTTAATTCTAAGAATCAATGTAAATAGCAGTTTATCATCTTTCATTATGATTGAATCTTAGAAATGTATCGGATTTCATTATGATTGGATAAACATCTGTGGAGATGATTTTATATGTGTGAAAATAAAGACTGGAAATTCTTCAAGTTCATGTTTTGTAATCTTCATCTGTAAGTCTTCACACTCAGCTACGACCACTGCAAGCTAATTCCTCCTTCTATGCTCATTGAATTCATTACATATATATAATGCTCCTTGTCTCTTTCTAAAACATGTGAGAAAGCTCAGGATTTGATGTAGAATTATTTAAGAAAATCATTAATCTTGTGAAAGCTAGAAATTTGTGCTGATAATAATAAAGTATGGTTCTAAGTCAAATATTATAGCAAAGAATAACGAATTTGTTTCTAATGTAGCATATCTAATTTAATACAACTGTTCTGCAGTGTGTGTATTCCATGTAGAATATTTATATTTAGTAATGGATAAATTGTATTTGATACTTATACAAATTTAGTTTTGGTGAAAGAGTCATTTCTTGCCTGAAAGTATCTAGCATCATGATATATGTGTATGGAAAGTTATTAGAACAGAATTTTATCTTTAGTACTTACGATTTCTAAATATATTTTATAACGGAAAACTTTTCTTTATTATTTATTTATTTTTAGGCCGGATATTAGATGGCCTTTTAGTTATGAGGAAAATTGAAAATGTGCCGACAGGACCTAACAATAAACCCAAAATACCTGTTATAATATCACAGTGTGGAGAAATGTAATTTAAATAACCTATATTGATGTACTTTTTGTTAATAAATTTTTTATATTTTTTTGTAATTTGTTTCTTGCTATCATTATTGATTTATTAAGTACAAAGTCTGAAATATGGATATGAATTATTTGGAATGATCTAATAGCCAGACCTTGAAACCACTAGCAATTAAAAAGATTTTCCCATTATGAATTTTAGGAATGTTGCTGATACTCTTTGATCTCATGATGTAGTAGATATATATCTTATTATATATTATTATTAAGTACCAAAATATCTTATTATCTATATATGCAGTCTACAAATATATTTTATTATCTTATTACACAGTTCACAAATACATTAGTTAATGTATTCATAATTTAATATTTTGTAGGCTGGTAAATTATGTAAAAATAGATAAGACATCATTAAATATTTTTATTCTTTAAACCAAATAGTTGTACTTTGTTTACAGTTTCACATATACTGTTAACCGCCTGATTAAGACACTGTCAGCAGCTTAATAAAAATTACTGTTTCACTGGAAATATAACTAAGTCAAGGATTTATCTTACTTGAACGTTAAACCTACTAAAATGCTAGATTAAGGGTGTTTTTTTTTAATTCAAATTTACTTCCGTTGTAAAATGCTAAAAATTGTGGTAGTACGTACCGATTATATATTTTTTTTCATGTTTTAAAACTGGAGTTAAACAAATATTGCTTTAAACAAGCTTTAACAAATATCTGACCATTTTTAACTTTAACAGGAATATTGTCATTTAATGAATGTGTAAAAAATAGCCTTGTAAAATGCCATTACTTACACAGTCCACTCACATTAATGTGACCACCACGTACTTTCCATGTCAGAGTTAAATAACCAATCACAGAAGGCAGGTGGCAGCACAGTGCAGTTGAGCGTATATAAAGGGTGTGTGAGGGCTTCGGAAAACATTTCAATCGTTGGCGTAATGCAGAAACGAAGCGATTTATCCGACTTCCAAAAGGGCATGATCATTGGCTTTCGGGCCAAGGGTGGAAGCATTTCCGAAACGGCTGAGTTTGTGAACTGTTCGCGTGCCGCCGTGGTAAAAGTGTACCGTGCATGGCAAAATGGGACTGTCCAAAATCAGCGACGTGGCAAATGTGGTGCACCACGGGCCATAGATGACAGAGGCGAACGACGGTTGCGGAGATGCGTTCGGGCAGATAGACGGGCTACCGTTGAGCAACTGACCACCAAAATGAACCAAGGGGCTACCAAAAGTGTCTCCCAAAGTACTATTCAGCGAACATTGCTGCGTCTGGGCCTCCGAAGCAGACGCCTGGTTCGTGCACCTATGCTGACTGCTGTTCATCGACGGCGAAGGCTAGAATTTGCACGCCAGTACAGCAGCTGGACGTCCACTGAGTGGCGACAGGTTGCGTTTTCGGATGAATCGCGTTTTATGCTCCATCGGACAGATGGACGTTGGCGTATAAGGCGTGAAACCTCTGAAAGGAACCACCCTGCAACCATTGCCGGAACGGTCCAAGCTGGAGGCGGGAGCATTATGGTCTGGGGAATGTTTTCCTGGCATTCTCTAGGTTCACTGATCATTGTGGAAGGCACAATGGATCAATACAAGTACGCATCTGTCCTTGCGGACCATGTTCACCCCTACATGCGCATTGTTTTTCCTCAGGATGATGGCATCTTCCAGCAGGACAATGCAAGGTGCCATACAGCTGCCAGTGTACGTGCGTGGTTCGAAGAGCACCAGGATGAGTTTACCGTCCTCCCCTGGCCAGCAAACTCACCTGACTTAAACCCAATCGAGCATCTGTGGGACCATCTCGATCGAGTTGTTCGCGCCATGGATCCTCAACCGCGTAATCTAGCGCAGCTGGCCACGGCATTAGAGTCGGCATGGCTCAACATCCCAGAGAACACCTTCAGGGACCTATGTGACTCTCTTCCTGCACGTCTCGCAGCAGTCCGCTCTGCGAAAGGTGGTTATTCTGGCTTTTGACAGATGGTCACATTAATGTGACTGGACTGTGTATTTTTTAATGTTATTAGATCCTCATTTGTTCAACAGATGGTGAATTTTTTATCACTTTTACAGAAACCATCTTGTTTTCAGGAACTAAATGATTCTGTATTTGAAATCTGTGTTCATGATTTCTTTGCAGCTTAAGATTTAGAAATTTCAGTGAGCGAATGATAATTTACAATGTAATAAAGGCATATGAATCAGAATTAAGAAGTGGTTGAAACTGTGAAATTGAAGGAAAATATCACATGGTTAAGTTTGATATACAGTTTAAAGAATATGAATTTTTTAAAAAAATATATGTCATAAAATCAAGGATAATCACTAAATTGAGGGTAATTTCATGTTAATAGTATATGTTTCGGACCAGAGCAATTGAAAAATTATTAAATCGAGGCTATTGTTAAATCAGTGCGGAACTGTATATTTATAAATTAAAATTACTGAAGCATTAAGTGTCTTAACTTTAAAGTCAGGAAGGTAAAATATGTTGCTGATACGTACTGATCTTTACATGTTTGAATAATTTTATGCATGAAAACTATCAATACAGTAAAAATCTGTTAATCTGACATACATTTCATTTTTGCCATAAGATGATACTATTATCATTTCACTGAATCAGCTAGTGTGAAGCTGGTGAAGTGTTAAATACTTTAGGGAAATTCATTAGAAAACATAATACTGGCAAAATAAAAAATATTTGAAATCAGCAGAAAGGTAGTAAAAAATAGTGGAATCTATGAAGTAGGTTGCATTAAAATTTTACTTCGTCCTCTAGCAAGTATGATAATTTCAATCTAAAAATTTATTTAATAATAAATGTGATTCATTTTATATGTTTATTGAATTACCATGTGCTTCCCCCCATTCCTGAATATATTCAATGTTATTATGTTATTAGTATTAGTATAAGAGACTAGTGTCCCAAAATTCATGTTATTGTAACAAAGGCACAACATGCTGTTTCAAGAGTTGACTGCATACCTCACAAAACACACACTGTTCATAACTCTATATCTCACAAGACTTTGACATATTGACTTCTTGAAGAAAAAGGGACAGAATATGAAACTGACAGTGAACCTATACCATAATGCTGCATATGCCAAATGGGTTGGTCAATGATGTGCTGACATCCTACGTTAACTGCTTCCTCTAAGTATTAATGACTCTGATTGGGCTATGGCAACGTTTCTTAAACTGTGGGTCATCACCCTATATAGCGAAAATTTAATTCAGGTATACATGAAGTTACAGAAGCATTAGTTGCAATCCCTTCATTATCTTCATTATCTAGAAAATATATTACATTTTATGTACAACACAATTAAAAATCGTAATACTAAGCAATTTGAGCTGCAAATCATATTTACATATTAAAAAAATCATAAACGTCTCATAATTCAGCATACAAGTTATTTTAGAATTAAAGTATGCCGCAAGCACACATTACATAATGTCCTGTACCACAGAGGCAAGCCAAGAATAAGATGGAGGTGCTGTGACAATGAAATGATAATGCTTTAACAATATAGTTTACTTGTTCTATTTCGTTGCAACAAATTTGTACATAGGAAGAAATATGCATTATTGTATTTTACTGCTTAAATTGACTAAGTTTAGTTATTTGAATAATTAATTTTGATACTGTGACACGCTGCTTTTATGATAGTTTAAGCGCTTATTAGCACCTTAACAAAATTCCGGTAGGAAAACCATGCGTACAGAATCCTAAACAAAGATCCAGATTTGGAGAAATGAAAGAAGAAAAAATAAAATGAGGCTCAGGCCTCGTGATTAAAATGAAGTCTTGCTAGCGAGAAGCAGAATTTTTCCTCACAGAAAAGTGAAGTTCTTTTAACAAAGGATTGAAAGCGACGAGCAGGTTATGTATGCATTATGCTCTAAACCTAAGAGAAAGCTGAAAAAGTTCTCTGAGCAATCAGAAATGTGAGCATTTGTCAGTTGATGCTTATACCAAATTACAGAGCTGAAAACGTCCGTCAGCAAAAATTATGAAACTAGAATAAATTAATTTGAATGAAGTAGAACTTTTTATGATTTTACAGGTCAAGTCTTGGTGACAAAAATTTATTATGTGATTTTATTTATATTATGGGATTAAAGAATTTTTTACCCGTGGATAAATGGTTAATTTGAGTAACAAAGTTAATGACGCAGTTAACAATACTGCACTCTTTTCAGGCAGGATCTAGTAATCAGAAAGAGGTATCCAAGTTGCAAAAAAGGATATATAAATGAGACATGAACAACCTCTGTTTAACTTGCAGTAACATTTCGGTTATGGACAGCACGAAACATCAAAATTGAGAAAGCATCTTGAAACCAAGCATGCATCGTACAACTCGGTCATGAAGAGTATTTCAAACGGCTGTTAAAATCTTCAAATAAAAAAAATAACATTTTACTAGTTTTTTTACTGTTAATGAAAAACATTTATTCCTGTCATAAAGTCTCATGTTTGTTTTCTGAAAATAAAAAGCTGTACACCATTGAAGATCTTGTATCCATCGATTCAGGCGAACTTAGTTCGCAGAACAGGCAGCCATGCTGATTAGTATCAATTTTCCCAGTGTATCAAGTTTAGCCATTTTCTAGCTGTGACTTGCATAGCACACCAGAATATATAAAAGCAGAGTGAAGCTCTGTCGTAGCAATGTTTTTTGAGAGTACTTAATTAAAATAATTTTTTTTTTCTTCACATGTCAATCTTTGTGGCCATATTCAGCAGATATACAACGAATCAAAAGAAGTAATTTCTGCTGTAGCCTGTGCCACCATATAGGGAAAACAAATAACCATAGTCACAAGAAAAGGCACTGACAGTAAACTTCAAAAGTCAGCACATATGTCATATACAAAGGAAAAACATTAAGAATCGCTGCAGTAGCAGAAGTTATCAAGAATGAAAGCCAGTCCAAACAAACACCATGCCAAGCAATGGTTAAGGAATAGGACATTAACAGATCAAAAATGCTGCCAAGCAAATTGTTTACAATCTGAATGCAATACAATTAAATACAAGAATGTACATGAATGCAAAAATACAAGATACAGAAGATAAAACAGTTTGAGCAGCTTATTAGTAGACTTTAAGAAAGTCCAAAATTTACGATTCTGTTAATAATTTCTGTATTTTGTCATTTATTCAACGCTGGACGAAACAACTGATATTTCAAAAATATTAGTTATAAGTTTGTTAGATACATTTATGAAGAAAACTTCTTTGAAGAATTGTCATTTTGTTGTCCTTTGGAAGAATGTACAAGAGGGGAAGGACATATAGTAAAGTTGACAAATTTTTTTATAACTAAAGATTCAGAATAGAAAAATTGTACTGGAATATTCACAGATGGCGCAAAAGCTATGATGAGCAAAAATATTGGTTTCAAGTCATTTGTTAAAGCTGCTGGTAATGATCATGTAATTTTTGCACTCTGCTTGATCCACCAAGAGGCCATTGCAGCAAAAAAGTTAGCAACGGATTGAAGGATATGCGTCAAGATGCTGTCAATTTTATAATCTTTATTAAAAACCATGGCTGTTTATTTTCAAATCTCCGTGAAGCTACGGACTCGGAATACAAAAACTTGTACGCAGAAGTAAGATGGATGTTAAGAGGACGAAATTTAAGGTTTATTATTCGAAGACGAGACACTATTAGAAGACGAAATTGTATTTTTAAATGAAGAAACGTCTGATCTTGTTGCTTCTTTTCGAAATAATTGACTATTAAAGCTGGGCTATTTATCGGATATTTTTGAGAAAACGATCTCATTATGTCTATTCAAGTAAAAAATAGCAATGTATTTAGTTTGAGTGACAAAATTGAAGTTTTTATATAAAAGATCAGCATTTGGAAGAGTAGGATGGACGATGATTCATTCGAAATGATTTCGACTATCGACAATTTTATAATTGAAAAATTAATTGCAAAAATTATTAAAGGTCACTTAAAAATCCTAGAAACGCAGTGTTGTAAATGCTTTACATCAAATTTAATTTCAAAATACTATCTTGGATTCAGAAACCGTTTCTGATTCACGTTAATGAAATTAATCACCTGCTAATATAAAGTTTAAGAGGAATTTCTTGAGGTATCGCGTGATTCAAACTTAAAACTTAAGTTTCCAAATTCTTGACAAATTCTGGATCGAAGCTAGAACTCCATTTCCCAGAATTTCCGAAATGGCGTTAAATGTTGTTCTGCCTTTCAGCACCAGATATTTGTGTGGAATGACTTTTTCAGCTTTTAACGTTTATTAAACCCAAATTCGTTCAACTCTGACACATCAAATATTATACGAGATTTCATTTGTTGCGCAGTAAAAAAACAAACACTACGGTCTCATTAAAGGGTGATATTTTTTCATTTGTTTACCTGAAACTACTACTTTTCATATGTATAATGTGTACCAAAGAAATAAATTATTTATATCAAAATATTTTTTATCTGTATTTAATATCTGGAGTCGCTGAAAATTTTCCATGATAAAAAAAATTCATAAATGAAAGAGGTTTAAGAAGCACTAGTCTATGAGATCGTAATGCACACTGCTTATCCGTTTTCATTTGTACAAAATAAGTGCAAAACAAAGAAGCTCAACTGGATTATTTGAATTCTGTATGGGTAGAAATTTAAAATTGTCCTCTGAAACGAATAGCCAGTACTAATTCGAGTATTTATTTAAGCACTGGTAAGTTTGTGAGCTACCGCACTAGAATTTTTACTAAATCTCTTCTGCTTTCACTCTTTAATTTGTGTACAGCTTCTAAATATGATCCCTAACTTTAATACTAAATATCTCGGTAAACGTTTGTACGCAAGTCACACTTTTTATGATTTATTTTTTTAACGACTATAAAATGTTCCTAAATATAAAAACTGGAGAAATGACTAAAAAAGTTAGATTTCGAAATTTTTACAAAATCGATTTATTTAAATTTAAAAATTCCAAAACATGAACATTTGCGTCATTTAAAACATTTTTACAACTGGAATTATTTGTCTACGACCAACGGTTGTGAAAATGAAAGCGAGGTAAGGACTTTTCTGGACACGAAATGTAAGAAAATACCGCACCTTTTTTAGCAAATGATATGATACCGAGCTTGATTAATGACTAAACTAAACTTTGTAAAATATTTGCATTTAATACTATATTATAAAAGAAAACGAAAATTTATGTAAATTATGTTTCATATATCTGGCAGTGCAATAAATTGGGCGTCTAAAAAGAAAATAGGCTTACGCAAGTTTTATGGGCACTTATCTTTTACACTGCAGAAACACAAAAGCATGCAATATATTATTAAGTGTGTAAATATTCTAAATAACTATATATTAGTTCTGTCTGCTGAGATGTCAATAAATGTAACTGATAGAAATTGATCTTAGAATGGCCGTGATGGCACTATTGTTATCCTCATGAGTTCCTGTTTAACGCACATGTCTTTGGCGTATTGTTTTAACAGTTCTTTCTTCTGTAAACAGTGAAACATGCAACGATAACTTGAAGTCTTTCCGCTAACGGTATTTTCCTTTGCCACTAATAAAACGGCTCATTAAACTTCAAGAAATGGCACGGTTTAGGTGCTTTTCCGTTGAGCAGAATGTTTTCCTTTCTATTTTTTCTCCTTGTAAAAAGAACTATTTTTTTTTACGATGACAGGGCCCGTCGATCGGAAAGTATGAACGAGTCGTAAAAGATGGGTTATCTTTGTCCTGAGACGCCTGCACTTCACAACTTAGCTAAATAAACATAGCTGTAAAATCACTTTTAAATCTTCTTTTAGAAAATCCTAAAAACTCTTTAATTCAAATAGTATGGTCTTTGAAAAAGGCCATCCGGAATCTGTTTAGAAAAATTGTATAAATTTCTTCAAAAGTGATAATATTTCCAGAGATGCGTGGTTTCTTGCTTATGATAAAAAAGTTTGTTATTTTTTGAAGATAATTTGCATTGTTACCAAGTAACTAATGATTTTATTATTTAATATCTGGTAATGTTGTTAAGCTTTAAACAATAGGTTATTTATTTTCCAGAATATCAGTCTTAGCTAAGGTTTCTGACTATTTTATTATTTAATTTATTTTCTCAACAACAAGACTGAAAATGGGAGCAATTTAATCCTAAAAAAAATCAGTAAAAAACATATATTAGCTTTAATGAAATTATCAAATAATGTATTCCTCCCCAAGCGCAATTTCTTATAGCATTTTAGAGCATATTTGCACAAAAAGAACTAATTTTATAAATTTCAGAAAAGTTTTTAAAAATTCTGCTAATGGAATGTATTAATTTAAAAAAGGAAAAAAAAAAGATTTTCAGTTCACGCTATATAATTAAAAAATTTTCTGTTTTAGAAGAACGTCGGTCCTTTCAGAGATTCTCAGAACTTTTTGGTTGTCGTCTCTCAAGAAACCCACGGCATGTTGTACGAGTAGAACATACCATTTTCTGAATCCTGTCATTGTGTAACTGATAAAAGTCTCTATGAACAGTCATTAAATTATACTTCACGTAGTAAAATATATTTAAATACAGATTTGTTATGATAAATTATGTTAACTAAGCTCTTTTGGCATGATTTATGAAAAGAATATGTCTTTGATAAAAGTTATACTACTTGGTTCCAGATTAACTAACTTTAGTCTTAAATTTCCCCACATTTTCTTAGGCTCAGATAGTTAATTTGTTTTGCTAAAGCCAAATTTGCTTAGCTGAAAAGGCACGGTTTAGGCACGTTTTCTAATAGTTTACGAATTAGGTCTCAACAATGACATAAGCGGAGTGATGTCCCCAAATAAATAAATAAACAAAAAAACAAAAATATTATATCTACACATTTTTTTAAATTGATTTACAGCTGGTTACTCTAAATTGTGCACGACAAATTAAGTTTTACGTGTTTATTTATACACAGATTAATTATAAGTTTATATTACACATAGGCATGACAATCATAAACGTGCTTGTCTTATTTGAAATTTGAGCCCATGGAAAACCGTCACATTTCACTAATCACAAGCGTCAGAGCGGCGATTAGGAAACCCATACACTAGCATTTCTTTAAGTATATAAAATTCTGATGGCGAATCGAACTACACTGGTGTGCAAAAATTAAGGACGAAGTCGAAAAATTAGCATATCAGCTGAACGAAGAGGCAGTGATGTACGGTAGCACATGCGCAGATATGCAGGTAGACGTAATGGGGAGTGTCTGAGTAGTATAAAGCATGTTGTCGGTGTAAGATCAGTATTTCTGGCAAAGAGATTGCACGCCGTATAGCAGTTAAAATCACACCGAGTTGCTGCCTCAGCGAGAAATGGCGAATAATCAATCTGTTAGACGACATCTGTATGCTTTTACCCGAGGTCGAATCATTGGGAAGTTGGAGGAAGGCCGCAGTGTGACAAGTGTGGCTGCAGAGTTCGGAATTGCTCACAGCATCGTTTCACGACTTTGGAGACAATTTCAAACTACAGAAACAGCTATCCGGGGGTTTAGTAGTGGTCGTCCACGAGGAACCACACCCGCAGATGACCGGTATATTGCCTTACAGGCCAGAAGAAACAGGCGGCAGACAGCGGGAGAAATCGCTAGACACACGACACAGGCGACTGGACGACCGATATCGCGTTTTACCGTGGCCAGAAGACTGCACGGTGGTGGTCTGTTTGCACGACGCCCTGTACGGTGTGTACCTCTAACGCCTGCCCATCGGAGAAGGCGTTCTCTGTGGTGCCGGGAACACCGGAATTGGAGAGACAATGAATGGGGACGAGTACTCTTTACAGATGAGAGCAGATTTAGTCTGAGTTGCGATTCTAGACACATACACATCTGGACAGAGCGGGGAACACGCAATAACCCCTTCAACATCATCAAAAGGGACTGTTTTGGAGGTCGCGGAGTTCTCGTTCGAGCAGACATAATGCTTGGTAGCCGGACCGACCTTCATATCTCCCAAGGAGGTTCGTCACCTGGGACTGCTATTGTAACGAGGTTCTTCTTCCTTACATGCGTCTTTTCACAAGGGCTATGGGTCCTCAGTTCCTCTTCATGGACGACAACGCTCCACCTCATCGCACAGTTACTGTCGAAGAGCTGTTGGAGAGTGAAGATATTGAACACATGGATTGGTCGGCAAGGTCTCTGGATCTAAATCCCGTCAAGCATGTACGGAACTTACTAGGGAGACCCGTGGCAGCACGTAACTTATCGCCAGTAACGATTCCGAAACTGCGATTGGTGCTACAAGAGGAACGAGCAGCAGTGTCTCAACGGCTCATTAACAACCACATATCCAGCATGCACAAATGATGTGAAACCTGCCTAGCAGTCAGGGGAGATCATATCCCCTATTAAAGACCGGATGTTTCTTGCTGGACACCCATCACAGGGATGTTTCGGCCTTCAGTCGCATTGCGCTCCATGCTACTTTTTCAATAAAGCTTCTTTTTATCCCTCTGATTTCTCTTTTAGTAAGTGTTGCTTACATTACTCATGTCCTTGCGTATTGGGGATCTTACGGTATTAAATGTGTTGATTTGGAAAGCTTTTGTACAAAGTTATATTGAAAAAAACTGTCTCGTCCTTAATTTTTGCACACCAGTGTATATTCGCTTTTTGCTGGTGTGCAATGTATGAAGTTATGATGCGTAATATCAGTCTTTGTAACAACAATGAACGTGTTCGTAATAATTGCATAAAATATAAATTGAATGTTTTTTAAATAGCTCTTTAAAAGTTATTCTTTGTAACTATGCAGAACATTGTGCAGTGGACCCCCTCTAAGATGATTATCCCGATTCTAGATGATTCTGACCATTTGTGGAGATCGTAATCTCAGAAAGGTGATCTCCAATACCGTTGTTTTTTATACTTTCTTTAACAGGAAAACTAAACCGTTGTTTTTTATACTTTCTTTAACAAGAAAAACTAATCTCCGTGTATCGTCTTAGGGAAATGATCATCGCGACATAAGTAACTGAATTTTTAACAGAGGAGAAAGTACAAAGTCCATACCTGCCTATTACATTGATAAATTTCACATTTATTATTCAGAAGCTTCTTCATTTGTAAGCAATATATTGTAATTTTCGTTTAGAAATTGTTAGAATGTTCAATAAGAAATAGTTTCTTAAAAAGAATTTAACAATGTTCTTCTCGGAGTAAATATGCAAGATGGATATAAAAAATGATCTAACTCTTTTTTTTTTTTAGATTCAAATAAATAAGTAACAATCATATGTGGACAGAAATTCAGTTTTTTTTATTAAGTTCGTTTAAAGACTGCTTAGAATTTTTCCGTATAAAGATGTATAGGGAAAGCGTATGTGGAACGTCAGCGGTAATTTATGACTCATGAAGCCCAGACGCACTTTGCTGTCTGGAATGTGAAGAATACTCTCCTTAGCGTTCAGAAATGGTTGCGGTTACGAAAAGAAGAGGTTTAGCTAATCGCAACTCGCTCTTCGACCGCTTTCTTATCATCGTCATCATTTATCCTAGCGATAACGATAGGAAAAAAGAGACCTGGCAGTTTTATTCCAGAAGGGGTTCTGTTTTTATTTTTAAATGTCAGCTGTTCTAGTGATTTTATCAGTTGTCTAAAGCTTCTATAGCAAGGATTAAAGATGGTTTACTTATGTAGTTCTCCGATTAATTATAGATCTTTATTATAAAAATTTACGTAAAGAAATTAATTTCAGTCTTCAAGCTTGGAATAAACAACTCAGCAAACATTAAGAAAAGTGTAAAGTCCTAACCTTATAAGTCTATGACGGTTTTGTCGTTATATGAATTGTGATTTTCTTTGTTTTTTTTTTTTTTTAATTTTTTGCA
>KK112768.1:0-44979 GCA_000611955.2 Stegodyphus mimosarum
CGAAGAAACACGTCTAGGCATAGAGTCAATAAGAGTGTGGATGGTGTCCTGAGGGATGGCTCTGCATTCCCTTTCAACCATTTGCTACAGTTTGTCTTCTAAATGAGGCAGGGGCAGAGTCTGCAAACGATGGCCAGGGAAGCATCTGTATACCTTGCAGAGCATGTTGGCAGATGCAAGCGCTGTGTGGTTGGGCGTTATAAAAAATTGCATTAGGCAGCCCCTAAAGGTAGAGGATTGCCACCGGCCGCAGTACATTATCCAAGTATCGTTGGGCCGTCATAGTGCCCTGAATATGAATTAGAGGTGATATGGATTCGTAGGCAATAGCGCCCCAAACAATTATGCCACGTTGTCGCATGGTGGGGCATTCCACAGTTACTGTCGGATTAGATCTGTCTCCATGTTGATGCCACACACATATGCGGCGACTGTCACTGGATAAACAGAAGCGTGACTCATCTGAGAACATAACTTTTGCCAGTCTGTCATCCACATCGCTCCAGTATGGCACCATTCTAAATGTTGGCGTCTATGCTGTGGGGTCAATGGCAGTCTTCTTAACGGACACCGTGAGTGCAGGCCACGTTCAATCGATCGACAGGAAATGGTTCTGGTCGACACGGGAACATCCAGGGTATCTTGCACATGCTCCAGAATCGTGGTACAAGTGACTTGCAGGACCTCCACAGCTTGTCAGCGGATGCATCGATCCATGCATGCTGACATCACTCTGGCTGCACCTGCACTGCTCCTTCTTACCACATCCGCTTGTTCCAACCATGTTCGCCATAGCCGAGGCACTGTGCTCGCATTCATGTGCATCTCATCATCTACTGCCTCATGTCTACCAAATGTAACTGGTAATGCAGCATGAAAAGATCTTTGCCTCTTGACGGCACACAGTGCCACATCTCTCCATTTCTTAATGAACTACAAGATTAATGCAAGCATGCAGCCTTATAGCTAGGAACTTGCCATAGAATGAAAAGGATTCAATTTCCAAACATAGCACAATTAGCAGCATGATGGGAAAAGCAGAAGTTTATCAGCCTTTGATAAAGGTCAAATTGTTATGGCTCAGCGACTGGGAACATCAATATCAGAAACAGCACGTTTAGTGGGCTATTCACCTGCAGTTGTTGTGAACACATATCGAAAGTGGTGTATGGATGGTGAAATGACAAGTCGCCAGCCAGCAGTGTGTCATTGATGGTGCATTGATTGCTACACATCAGAGATTGCTACACATTGTTCTCTATGACCGAAGAGATACAATGGCCAAAATCCCCACCAGCTACAAGAGTGGTGACCCAGACAGTGTTTCTCAACATACTGTGCAGCGTATATTGCTGTGTATGGGCCTACGCAGCAAGAGGCCAAAGCATGTCCCTGCATTGATGGCACATCATGACCAGCTGCATCTGCAATGGGCCAAGAAAACATCAGAATTGGACAATACGAGAATGAAAGAAAGTTGCATGGTCCAACGAATCACGCTTTCTGGTCCAACATATTGATGGGCATGTGCTAATATGCTGATTTACAAATGAAACCTTGGCTCCCAGACGCACAGTTGGATGGAGACAAGCTGGTGGCGGAAGTATTATGGCGCGAGTAATGTTTTCATGGAGTATATTAGGACCCATAATTTTCCTAGAACAATCCCTGATATTTGTGCACTACGTGAACATCGTTGCAGACTAGGTTCACCCATTCATGATAATAGTATTTCTGGTGGTAGATGGTGTATACCATAAGGATAATGCACCATATCATAAGGGTTGAATCATCAGGGAGTGGTTTGAGGAACATTCTAGTGACTTTCAAGTTATATCTTTGCCTCCAAATTCACCTGACATTAATCCAATAGAGCGTTTCTGGTCCCACCTGGGAAACCAAATTCGTGCTGCCAAGCTACCCCGTCGCAGTGTGAGGGAATTGCAGGACCAGTTGGTGAGCGCTTGGTACCAGATACCTCAGACTACTTATCAGAACCTTGTGGAGACAATGCCATGCAGGGTGCTGGTAGTTTTGAGGGCTGAAGGTGGTCCTACATATTATTAACAGGAGGGTCATAATGTAATGGCCCTTTGGTGTAATAGTAAAACGTGAATGTGTATGTGTGATATATCAGTAAAACATGTTACAGTTACTATCTAGTTACAAAAAACAGTTACTGGCCTTAAGAGACGTATCCTAAAATAATATGTCCAGTTACATCAAAATATTAAGAATTTATAGTTATAAGCTAAAGTATATATATAAAGTATAAGTACTATTCAATATAATGATTTTTTAATGTTGATTCAAGTGGCAAATTGCTGCAAGAAATTCTGTGTTTTAAAGACATATAATTGTCCAAAATATAATATTTCATCACAATTATTCTTTTTCAAAGTAAATAAATAAAATTTACAATAAAGCTTAGAAGAAATATGAAAAGTAATAGATAGCTCTTATAACTATACAGTACACCTGGATTTATAGCATAAAATATTTTTCAATAAATAAGTATCATTTATATTATTCATACTTATGAGCCAGATGATGGGTAACAGGTATAAGAACACGCCTCCATTTTCCATACAATCCAGAAAAATACATAGTAGCTTCATCTGCCAAACCGTCACAGTCTACATTTGAGTAGCATTGTTGTCTAACAAGATTCCAGGTAACTCCAGAATCATGGGAATATTCCAAGTAAACACCACTTTCCCATTCAAACTTCTCAGAGCAACCTACATTTATCTATGCAAAAAAGTGAAATTCAGAAATTTTGCTGTGTCTTGATATTTTTAAATTTTAATCACTTAAATCTAATATACATATATACTTTATGTAATCTTACAACATACAAGTTTAATCATCATTATAGTGAAAAGATTTGCTTCAAAAGATATTTTGCAAATATATATTTTAGATAGAAGAAAAGCATATTTCTTGTATGTGCTTTGCAAGATGACTAGAACTAAGCACAAGTGTAACTATGCAGATGGAACAAATAAATATAATATGAGTTTTGGAGAAAATGAAACTAATTTCAAATTTTTAAGCAAAGTAGGGGGAATATCAATATACGACAATTCCAATAATGAGTATAAGGGTGGAACATTACCTTAGATATAATAAATACTATATGAATAATTAATTTTTACTGATTATGTATAATTGTTATTTATCTTAGTTTTGTTAGTCAAAAAGTTCTTCTTTTTTAAATTACTCACAGGACAATATTTGTCATTTCCAATCAAAAAGCATTTTAAAGGAAAGACATCAAGTCCACACATATTATTAAAGCTTCTTTTGATAAATATTCATCATAACAATCCTTAAAGCTTCTTTTGATAAATATTCATCATAACAATAATTGACAAAAAATCAAAATTATCTATGATAAAGTAAAATTGTGTGCATCAATAAGAAACAGACTGATGTTTAATGCAATGAATAAGTAATATAAACAAATAGTTTATAAAATACACATCATAATTCATATCCAGCCCATGCACATTAACTTTTGGAAAAATTTTGAAATGCATATAATGAAATCACTTATGAAATACCAAAATAGATTTTTCCCTTTTTTTTTTTACTTTTTCTATAAATACAGATTTAAATAAATGAGGACAGAGGTTCAGATAGATACCTGTAATTGAAATAGAAGGCACTTATTAAAACATTAAAATTGATAACAAAACATGTATTCATTCTTCATAATTTAGAATTTGGGAGGACTGAGGGCTCACCAGTATCTCTATCAGCTGAAACCAAGAAGCATATATGCTGTCTCTAGGTTTTGAATCTTAATTCTTGAACAGACCATCCATTTTGACAATAATTAAATACAAGTCAATTTCACTTACAAAGCCCTCTGTAAAGGCAGATAATTTTGAAGTTTCCTCATAACTAACCAGTCAAGATATTTTTTGAATAATATACTCCAAATAATTGTTAAAAAACTGAATATGATGAAAATTTTAATGATTATCTAAATTCCTATGATTTCTAAATATTCAAAGAGCTCAGTACTATTTTTGCAAACCCATCTAGATTACAAACTAACTTCAGTTTAAGACAGAAACACAAACTATATTTTCATTATTCATTTCCGTAATTTATGGCATACATGTTATAACTTATGGTTTATATGGCATGTAGTGTGTACATTTGATACACCAGCATAGAATATGTAGTACATACATTTGAAAATTGTATGCTGAATGCTGCTAACTTAGCATGAGTACATGCATTGCATACATATTAGCAGCATGCAGATATATTAACAGCAGCAGCAGCATGCAGAAGTTAGTTTTGCTTCTTGTTATGTTCCAACATCGATGTTGAGCAACATCAGATTGGAAAACTGTAATTCTCTAAGGCACAGATGCTTATTAATACATGGGCAACTAAAAGAAGTATTGGGTGATAATGCTTTATCATACAGAATTTGGTTGATTATTTCAAATATGGATGTGAAATGACTGTTCACATGAAACATGGTGAACGGCATGCTGATACAGAAATTTCAATAACCATTTTCAATCATCACTTAACAGAAAAGAGATGTTGGACCGTGAAGGAATTATCAACATATTTCTGAGTCAATAGTATTCTAATTTTTACAATAGGATCTGCAGATGCAGAAGGTTTGTGAAAAGTGGGCAAATCAGGTAATCGGAAAGGGGGGATGTGATACAAGACATGTCATTTTCACCTGCACCATTGTCATGATGAAAGATGATATAACATACTAAACTGAATTACTGCAATTAATGTAACATGAGCCCGAGTGTGTAATTTAGATGTCAGTCAAATAAACTGAGTCATCCTGCTTCACCTCAAAGATGCAAAGGTTCAATAAAATTCATCATCCACGACCATTTAAATATATGACAAAACTGGTATTCTTCAGCCTACTCATGAGGGTCAGATTTTAAATACCTACTACTACAAATAATTTCTGCATTACCGTCTATATCATGCAGTTCAGACAAAACCATCTTTTCTACATTGTCATAATTTTCCATGATAACACAGCAGTACAAACTGCAACCCCTATAAAGTTAAGTTTTAAAGTAGTGGTGATATGACATGTTAGAACAGTGATTCCCAATCTTTTTTTACCTTAGAACATGTTCTAGAATACTGGTGAGGCACCAGGCACATTTATTTTTTCAACGTAAATTTATAGACTGGCAGAGTTAATAATACATGATATGGGAAAAAAATTCTAAAAGCATAATTTTGAGATATAAAAATTATTGACTACATTCATTTGTAAAATAAATTAATTACTAAACAATACAGTTAAAAGTTTCAATTCTCTAGTTTAAAATTTGTTGGTATAAAAGTCCGTATAATTGATTTCCAAGGCCTCCATGATAAACAACCAAATTATAAATTGTGTGAAATCATAACAGTTTTTTTTCAGTTTAAACATTTATGTAAAAAAAGTACTTTCACTTTCCATTTTGACTTGTATTTGTGAAATTTGATTCTTTTATTTAAGTCTTTCTTCTATTTAACCATTTACGTAAAACATGGCACTTTTATTTTCGATTACTATTTGCTGAATTTGATGAACAGCATAACATGTAGTAGAGGCATGAATTAAAAATATTTTTAATGTGTGCATATTTGACATTTTTTAAGTATTTAACAAATAACTGGGACAAAAGAATGAACTGGATGGGACCATACCTTCACTCTGGGACAATGGTGATCAAACTGGGACATCTAGTAAGCCAATTTAAAATGATAAACACATAATTATATATAATGTTTTAAAACAAGTATGCTTATAATTTTTAATTAATTAATTACTATAAAAATTTTACATAACATTTTATTGAAAACTTGAATAATTTTTTATCATGATTGTCCAGCAATAGGCAAATGTAAAATCATCAGAGGGTGAAGTGGTACGTACAAACATAGGGTTCAGTACCCTATCTTAGAACAACTTCCTGTTCACTTGACCTGGGTTAATGCAGCACAGATTTGATTTTGAAATTGGAGAATCATTGCTGGGTTATCATGCATATAGTTAAAACTATAACATAAAACATGAGCCTCCAACTAAAGTACAGAAATAGTAGCTAATAATGTAGCTTAAATGGTATTTAACTTATGAATCATCTTATTTTCTTATGCTAAAAGCACAATTATACCATACATGGGAAATTTTTGTAAACAAGAAGGATGTTCGTTTGAAGCTAATCAGATTTGAGTTAAAATAACATGCAAAGTTTCTAAATAACTTGACTTCCTTCTTTCTTTGTTATTACCAGAGCACAAGCTTCACTTTTATCATTTGCAATTCTGCAGTTAAAAAAGAAGGTTCTATATTTAAACCTTCAAAACTAGGCCTGCAAATTTATGAATATTATGCTGATTCTTATTATTTTAACACCACCAGTGTGTATTCTTAGAATGGATAAATTTTCACACTTGTCCAGAAGGATGTGTTGAGGGAAAACCAGCAACAGGAAAACACATTAGCGAGTTATAGGCAGATGATAATCTTTACTGTTTTCCTCATCCTTGGAAAAGTATGTGGAAGACTGGTGTAATACTCTGAATGATGCTGGCTTCTTTTGAATATTTTGCTACATTTTTCTTTTAATTTTTTTCAGGGGGGCTAATAAAGCTATGTTTTTTATTTCTGCCTTTTTCAATTGCTTCCTGCCCCTTCATTTCTATACTCAATCCAACTGATTACTGAAAGCATTCAACTTTCATCAAAATGTATGTAATGATTTGCTTTTGTTATGCCTTCATAACCCTAATTTTTTTTTTTGTATTCTAAGCATACTTCATTTATGTTCAAATGCATACAAGATCTGTCTGTCAGTAACGGGATGGGCTCAAAAACAGATATTTATTTACAATTTATTGTAAATCTATTATTTGTCTTCTTTAGCATTCACGCATTAACTCATTCTTAAGTTCTGCTGGTTGAAGGCAAGTTTCTGTTAATTTCTGATAAGTGTTAATTTCTGAAACATTGACTGCCAACTACAAGATAACTCGTAGATTGTGTTCTTTTCTAGGATGCCAACTATAAGTTATCCTGTACTGTGTTTTCTTGCCATTTTTGTGCAGCTACGATTAAACTTGGAATATATCAGTGCTAATATTAATAGATGGCTTCTGGGAAAAAAACAAAAAATCAATGCTGGCTTGCATGAACAAAAAATTTATTAAAAAACGAACAAAAAATATAATTATAAAAATCAATTCAAATTCAAGAAATAAAATAATATTTTATTGTTTGTGGAACTTCTTAAAACAATCTTCCACACAAAGGGCTGGCTTCTCTTTACCCGCTGGACAGAAATAATGCTTTTTTTCGTTAGGTGGTAGACTTTAAATAATGAAGCTCTTTCAATCTAATTTTTTTTTAAACTGGTTGAATCTCTTCTCCAATCAACGTGATGGCAAATTCTTCTCTGAACTTTATCAGTTTTATTTTAGAAGAAGTTACTTTTTGAAAACTTTTGTGAGCATTGTGTATATAATATGTAGTGAACCTTTTTGGGCCATCTAATAGTCTTTCTTAGAGATGAGTAGTACGAAAGCATTTGATCTGATCTGTCAATGCCAGACATTCAATTATTGTAATCTCGAATTACATTTGGTCTCATAGAAATTTTTCCATTGTGACAGGTGTCTGCGCACATGTCTGCATGTGAATTAACTCGTAGTTGGCTTCTGCAAAGAGATTTCTGCTAAAGAAGCCAACTACGAGATAATTCGTAAGACCTTAAAAAAAAAAAAAAAAAAAACATATTTTATGCTTTTTGATGATAACTATGCACTAGAATTAGAGTTTTTAATAATATAATGTGATTAAATCAAATTGTCAATTTAGGCCAGATTTCTGAAAATTGACGTGGCAGTCAATGTGACTTTTTTTTTTAAACAGCCTCCAGTGACTTAAAATGAATTTCTTTTAGTATGGCTTTTATTTTTCAAAAAATATTAAAGTCACAGGGAATATGGAGAATGTAAGAGTTGAAATTCATTTTCAAACAAAAACTGATTCATGAAGAATGCTGTGTGTGAATAAGCATCGTCTTGATGCAGAATGAAATTATTATGCCAGAGTTCTGGGAAATATTTTTAACACTTTCTTTAATCTTAATCAGCCTGCTATCTGGTAGCCATTCTTCCATAATAATGCTCTTGAAATAAAAAACTGCAATCAGCATTGCTTTAAATTTTGATTTGTTCTAACAAGCACTTTTGCTTCTTGAAGAAAATGGGGTTTCCCATTGTATAAATTGCCTTTTTGTCCCCCCCCCCTCCTCTGACTCTAGTTGCTCAGTTGAAATGGAGTTTACAAGGCCATCCTGGTTAATTTATAGACAGACCTTTCATAATTTACCTTTACTGAAAAGTATAACATGACCACAGAGACTTATGAAACGGCCCTTGCATAATTTTATTAATTTGAAGCGAAGGCCTTTTGTATTTTATAACTAATTTTTGCTTAACTAATAACCATTTTATCTTTTTTTTGATCAATTTATTATAATTTTTAACTAAATTAGGGAAACTCTGACTTACATATATATTCAAAAAGTTTATTTTAGGATGTTGAATTTATTTTACTTACGTTTATATTCCTATTATACATTACAAAGTTTGAGATCTGGAATTCATCGGTATTTCCGTGATTCTGGATTTCCAAATATTCCAGACTTCAGATTATCAGTTTAGATCCAGTAAGACAATATATAGAAATCGTAAAATTGAAATGTGTGAAATAGTTGTTTATGAAATAATGAAGCATTTATGATATTAAGGGAATCAAAATTTACAACAAAAGTTCATTATTTAATTGTTTGCTTCATTTAAAATTTCTTTCAATGTAGATTGTTCAATTTACTTCATATAATTTTTTGTTCGATTACGGCTAAATTTTCTTATTCAAGTTCTACAATTGCTGAATATTATTAGTTCTGTAATTGTTCAAGTTCTATAATTAATGAGTATTTCATTATTCAGTTCAGCTAAATTTTTTATTCAAGTTCTGTAATTGTTGAGTCGGGAATTTTCACTAAATTATCAATCGAAATTTTATAATACCTATTTTTTGCACATGGCAAAAAATTTCTGTTAAATTTCTCCTCATCAACACACTCACTGTTTTGCAGTGCAGTTGGCCGAAATTTGTAATCATCGCCAATCATAATTAATGTCGATATAAAAGGTTATTATACTGTTTAGTATTCGATTATTAATATTTTAAAAAATGTTTTAGACATCCCTTCATGAGCCATTTCTCAAGCCGCCATGAACTGACAGTCATATCGTGACGTAAGCAAAAAATAACAAAAAATTATTGCCAGTTTAGCAACAGGGGTATAACTTATTCAGTAGGTGTAAATTCAGCAATGAACTTTGGCAAATGTTTCAGATTGAGATGTATGCAAAGCCAAGTGGCAGTTACTGAGCCAACAAATTATTGATAAAAATTTAATAAATTTAAGTAAATTAATGATTGTGTTTCTTCAACACAAAAGTTTTCCATTTAGTGCCAAACTGATATTAAGACTTTACACATACTTTAAAATGAAAAAAAAATGTATACTATTCATATGTGAAGTATTAAGCATATACTGAAGCAAAGACACTATTTTTGGAATCTAATTCTTTCTCTCTAATAGCAAAAGAATTTCTTCAAAAAATTGCTTATGGTCTGTAGGTCCAGATATTGAACATCCAGATTTCAGATTTTGTACTATATTACATTTATATTTATTAACCCACATACTCTAGTTAAGTAAGTGCAAGTATTTGAATGCAACTGATAATTAAATGAAGAAATAAAACAAATTTTATAATAACATTTTAAACAGGTAATTCTTTTGGTATCTAGTGCTTAATAAGAATATTTTTAAAATATTTTATTAATTTTAATACCATCATTATTTTTTATCATTTTGGGAGAATATTAAAATTTAATTTTTATTGCTACCATTCTATCAAGTTAGATAAAACAAAATCTCAATCATAGTTTTCAACATAATTAAATAAAATATAGGATAAATGAAGAAAATGTCAGAAAAGTAAATAAAATATCAAGAAGTAAAATTCTTATTTTTAATTCCTATTTCTGCTTTTCTCAGTCCCTTTCTTTTGAATGGGAACATTGGCAAACTAATATATAAAGCACAAAATTGGTTTATATTTAGAAAATATGAAATGTAATACAATTTCATGTACCTGAAACATGATGACTTGCCCTTCTCTTAGGAAAAGGGGTCTCGTAATTAGAAATTTAAATTTCTCTGGACCATTTAGCAACAATACTTTTTCAGTTGAATTGCAGTAACGCTGTATTGAAAATTTTGTAGTAGCAGAAAATAATTTTTGCTCCTCTGGTGCAGAAACCTGCAAATTAAATAGAGAAGAAATTTCAAATTCATCAAGCATAAAATAAATTATTCAATAAGACATTTTTTTATAAACATGGAAAAAACAAATTAGGCATAACTTGACAAATGATTGTAAATTATATATTTTGACATATAATCTTCATTATCTTTATTTACTATTTTAATTCTTATAACAACATTTAATGATATTTTTGTTATTTATATCATTTGAATTTTTTCCAGCAATATTAAAAAACATGGACACATTGAATACACTTACTTTAAAGGTGTCACATTAACATCTAATTAAATTGAGCTATAATGCTGTTCAATTTAATTAATTGTGAATGTAACATTTGTAATGAATGAACATTTCTCAATTTATTCATGTTCATTCAGTATTTGAATACTGTGTAGAGCATATAAGCCTTCATTCCCCTAACGTCAATGCCAGAATATTTAAATTTGGTAGCATGCTTGAATTAATGCAAATTCTACCTTGAAGAGAAAAAGTTTAAACACTGAGTTTTAGAAGGGAAGTTAGAGAGTGTGGGTGAATACTGTACTTTTGTAGCGTGAGATTCTGCTTGGCATGTTGGTTAACATGCCAAGCAGAATCTATTAAATATTTCTAAGCTATAATTATTCTAAGCTATAACTTTGCTGCCACTAGATTTTCGACCTTCTGTTAGGAAACAGGGTATTCTGAGCCCTGTAACATAATTCTACTACTTGTTAACATCTTCGAATTTTTAGTTTAGTTCTTGTTATTTGAGTTACCACCCGAGTGAGATATACTGTGTTAGCATCAAGTCGATGCATTGTGAATTTTAAAAGAGTAAATAAAGGGTTCTTTTTACCCTTTTCCTGCGTGGTTTCTACATGCATTTCAGCTGTTACATTAAAGATAGACCAGAGGGTCCTACAACTGATATACTAAATATTAAGCAGCAATTCATTGCTGCCTTCTTTTCATTGATACCTTCATTGCTAAAATATGAACAGCCTTTTTGCACTATATCACTCATATATGAGTAGGGTTTCTTTATCTCATGGGATACCTCACACTTCTGCGTACCTCTTAAGAGACTATTCTGATAAAACTTCATACAGACTTTAAAAACAATATGTCGGGAACAATTATAAAAATATTAATTGATATTTATTAAAATTAAAAGGATATTTTTATGAAAACAATATCTGGTCTTCAAAATTCTTGGGCATCGCATTATAACTAATCAAATAATACTTTTCTTTAATTCAGCCTGTAAGGTATTTCTCCCGCCTTCTTCGCACACCTTCGTGGTGTAGTGGTCTGCATGCTCGACCCGTAACCGAGAGGTCCGTGGTTTGATTCCCGGCAAAGCCGCTGCTCATTTTTGATGTCTCCTGTATCCAAATAACCTAATGTCTCTACACTGGCGCCCAAACAAAAAAGGTGGATGATGATTCTCCACCACTGCGATTTGGCGATTGGGTCCCCAAAACCCCAGTCGCCCTTTAAAAGGGGGAGTACGTAAGGTATTTCTCCTGCCTTCTTCGCACGCCTTCGTGGTGTAGTGGTCTGCATGCTCGACGCGTAACCAAGAGGTCCGTGGTTCGATTCCCGGAGAAGGCGTTGCTCATTTTTCATATCTCCTGCATCCAAATAACCTAATGTCTCTACAAGCCTACTAAATTTCACTAAGCTTTGAAATAAAGGTAACCTGCTTTAGTGAATGAAATGCTAACTTCAAGTGATGTTACTGTTGTAAACAATATATATTTGAATGGCAATTAAAAAAGTGTCATATATACCAGCTTCAAAACCATACTTCAATTTATTTTTCTTACTTGCTGCATATTTTCCACTTGGTGAGGCCTATTATCAGCATTGAGGTAAAGATCATCCAATGCCCATTGGTCTTTTCCTTCACCAGAGTGCTGTGGTTGCCACCAACGAAGCCTTGTACTGTAAGTTCGTGCAGTTAAAGGAAGAGTGACATGCTCCATTCTAAAATAATTTATATTTACGTTCATACAAAAACATCAAGTTTGGATGCAAAATGTTATTAAATTGATTAAAATCAAAGCTTTTAAAAATAAATTTCCTTAAGCATAATGTGATTTTTTTTAAGATCCTTTATTAATGCTGCACAATCCTCAGAATGCATGATTTTTTGGTAAGTAACAAAACAGAAGATGTGTATAAAAAGTGTACTGAAGATTTATGATGCATAAAAATAGGTTTTATATTGTGCCAACATGTTTAAGTATGATAGAATCTATAAATGAGTATAATAAAATTCTAAAATACTGTAAATATCAATAATTTTAATTAATTAACAACATTAAATGCATGATGGGAAAATTACTGCAATAATAAAGAAGAATCTAAATAAAAAAAATTTAAAAAGGAAGAATTTTTGTAAACTAAAAAAACAGATTTATTAACCTACATAAGTTATCATTGCATAAACTAGAAACATATAAAAAAATACACTAAGTTAAAAAAAGAAAAAGTTTTAAATCTCTTATTTTTGTTGCTTGGCTGGCAAAATTTAACTTCGAAATCGCCTTGACAAAATTAAAATATTTATGATACTATCTAATACTAGTACACAAAGTCTCAGCAAGCTTTCATGAGATATTAAAAAAAAATCTTTAGTGTAAAAACTATCACTTAATGATGTTGTTCTTAAGCCATACAGAAATACACTGGCAGGAAAAATTAAAGGAACAACTGTAAAAAGAAGCTTATGTTAATTCTATCATGCGAAATAAATGAAAGTTGTTGGTTGGTAGCACGAGGTCAATGTGCAAGGAGTGCAAGGGGATGCTTCAAATTCTAAGTTCAAGGATTGCATAAATAGTGGGATGAAATTTTACATGAAGAGGGAGGGGGGCATGTCTTTGTGAAGGTATATGACAAAGTGTGGGAAATGACTTGCGACTGCAAGAAATGAAGCAGGACAGACACTGACAAAGATCTGTAAAGACCAAAAAAGAAGCCATTACATCATGCATCTGAAAATGGTTTAAAGACACTGGTGATGCATGCAGATAAGCAAGTCAAGTTAGAAATTACAGGAAATTGGTTACTAATTTTCTTAATATATCTCTAGAGAGTTGTAAGACCATTTTTACCAAGATCATATTACATCATAGTTCCTACATTCTTATATAAATTCACTTTTTTTCCAGAAAACAAAAAGCAATTCTGTGTTTTGAAAAGATGTCAAGTATGACAAAATAAAGATCTTGTGTAAGTTCCATTTCTTAGCTACAAAATCATTCAAGCTACATAGATTTTTATAAGTTGTCTATTTTTTCATGCCAGAATGTGCATATTTTAATTTGGTACTGTCCAATATTCAGTATATGCATTAGCAACATCTTTGTTTTATTTATACATTTCTTTAAAAGTACTAAAGAAAAATTCCCAGATTTATATATTTTTATAGATAAAAAAAAAGTAAATATGAAACAACTGGTATTTAAAATGATGCATATACCTGGATGATCTATAATTTTCAGGATCTAATTCCTTCAGCAGGTTCCAAGAAATTCCAGCATCATTTGAAAATTGCACTAAAACTCCTTCGTCCTTTTGAGAAGCATTGTTGCATAATAAAACATCTCCACCACCAATGCGAATGAAAAATTGGATAAAATCTGTGTCTTCAGTATCCATATCAGTTGTTACTAATTGTCTAATACCATCCTAATGAAAATCAAACCAAAAGTTTTGAGATAATTTTTTTTTCTTAATGGGTTCAAATCAGCACAATATTTATTCTCAAATCTAACACCTTGCCATTCATGTGAAATGTGCTTAAACATTTTACAGAGAAATTTGCAGCTCTTTACAAGCAAATGTTTTCATGAATTAATATATTAATACAAATTTTATAAAATTTAAAACAGACAGTCATCTTACGTTTGTTAAGCACATCTGTCACATTAAAATTCTCAGAACATAATGGCAGAAATTTCCTAAGTTCCCAACAGGTGATACATAATATCGAGTTGCCTCACTAAATTATGGCATTCAAACATATTTTGCTCTTAAGCATACAATAAAAATAAAGGAATATAACAAAAGTTGGTTCAGTTTTAATATAACACATATATATAAAATATATTCAGAATTATTTAAATTTTTTTAGAATTCAGAATTTAATTCATTTAAATATATACCAAATTCATAACTCATTATCCTTTTTAGTATAATTTGGATGCATATGTCCTGTAAAATCAAAGTGTTTCCTGAATATGATTCCAGTATATACACATCAAATAATAAAGCATATTTCAAATTATTTTTTTATTATTTTAAATTTAATTTATCTTAGTTATCCATCAAATAAAGACAAAATCTTGATGTAAAACTAAAAATTAAGATAATGATAGCACTTTATGCAAAACTAATATAAAAAATCCTGTCAAACAACATAACCAAATATGTGATATAACCTGCTTGCTACAAAGCTCAAAAACTGTTATGGAGCATACATTTTTAGACACTAATTTCATTCAAAAATAACATAAATTATCAGTTATTTATATATACAAGATGTGACATTTTAATTCCCAGAATGCATCTTTATGAAGCTTTTGTAAAACAATTGTACACCAGTAGATATTACTACCTTCAAAGTTCTGCCCTTGTGCACCTATAACCAGCTTTAAATAGCAAATTTTTGGAAGCATGCTTAAAACTCATTTTTCAGAACACTATTAAGTTTCTTCAGTGCAGCTTTTAGTTTTTCGAAATAAATAGAAATTGCATGAGATAAGTCAAAGCAAGATGATCCTAATTGCGTTTTTTGAACAGAATTTCCTCACATTGTGACTACATGTTGTGTACGTGAAGCACAAATTCATAGAAATCTTTCTTGTGCACAATTCCTATGGTCAAATTAGCCAAATTTTTTATGGATTAATTTGTAATTATCAGTCTTTAGTCTCGTACTCAAACTTATCAGTCTCATAACCATTTCTGAATTAAAGTATCCCACCTTATATATATAGTTAGAAGACAAAAACAAAAAGGAAAGCAATTCATATTTTTAGGGAAAGCTAAATACTATGTTTAATTTCTATTTGCTTAAAGTTCAGAATACAAAAATATAAGAAAAAGATTAAATTACTAACTTGATAAAAGTATATTGCAGAGCCTGAAGCAATGGGACCACATCCCTCATCAGCTGGTACTACAGCACCACCACTGATGTCAAAGTTTTCTTTAACTAGTTCTTCTGGAGACTCAAATTTTTTAATCATTGAATTCTTAAGTTTATCTCGTGGCACACAACTTTTACCGTAAAAGCCTTGATCACATCTAGACAAGCAAAAGATCATTACTGATAAACTTATATCCAAGTCAAAGAAGTTTTCTAGATATTTGATTATTTAATATTAATAGAAAGATCAATATACTCTTACATTCTAAGTCAGAATTCCTACAATTTTATGCAGTATCCAGAATTTAAATCAATTAAATACATACTAAATTCACAACTCATAGTTCTTATTAATGTCATTCTGATACATCTTCAATGTAAAATCAAAGTGTTTTCGAAAAATGATTTTAGTATGCACATATCCAGTGTATGCTCATATTTTAAATTATAATTTGATTCATCCTCATTCATATAATCTATCAACTTAACAAAAACTGCTTGCATAAAAAAATACAGCAGTAGTATTCTGTATGAAACAAATATTATAAATCTTATTTAAAAAGCCAGTGAAACTGTATTAATTAGAAAAAACTAAAATTAAAATGATGCCTAATTTAATATGCCAGAATTTAAAATCTCAGGTTATGTTTTAGGTAAAATAAAAAATATTACTTGAAGTATTTGTCAAAAACTTTTACTGTATGTATTGCAACATAATGCTAATAGGTAAATGTTTAGCACTTACATGCAAGATCCATCTGTACATCTGCCATGACCACTGCACATGTCTTTACACTGTGGTCCAATATACAAATTGTCTATTGCCCAATTTTCACTGGTATCATATTCATGCTGAATAAAACGAAAGCGGGTTGAACTAGACCTAAAATTTTCAAAGTTATATTTCATGCAATTTCTTTAAATATGAGTATTTAATTCTTTAAATATAAAACACATTAAAAAAGGGGATTATTTACTCATTTACATATGTGATACATAAGAGAAATAATTTAATTTGTATGGTTATAAATTAATAAACCATAAAATATAATTACACAACACACACTAAAAGAAATTTTTAAATTATATTCATTAGTTGATTTACCATGTAGCAGGTAAAAGACTGACAGTAACACGCTTCCATTTGGTAAATTCAGATGCATCATATACTGTGCCCTTGGTGAAAACACCATTACAACTTCCATTGGATGGTAAACATGGTTTATATACAGGTAACCAATTCATACCATGATTTGTTGAAAATTCCAGTCTCACCTGTCAATTTAAATAAAATAAATACATATCAGCACAAAAATATAAAATGTTGTTAATATGACAATGTAACTAAGCTAATATAAAATCACCTGATTATTTTTCTCTGAAGTAAATGGCGAGCCACATCCCATAAGCAAGTCAAACTGGACCATATAAGAAGGACCAACAGTGATAGATTTAGTTTCTAATGATTTCGTCAGTCCATTATATGCTTCTTCGTCAAACCTACACTTACATTAGATTTAGAATGTAAATATTCTTTAATGCTAAGTTTAAATGTAAGAAATTTACACAAAACAAACTTCAACTAAGAAATAGGCATTTTTCACCCCCACCAAAAAGTAATCATGAGGCAACAGATGTCATCAAAAAATATTTATGTGGCAACAAAAGATGTTGCCATAATACATTACGTGGAAACCCAGATATTTCTCCAGATGGCTTTTAACTTCACTGGACTTTTTTGCAAGTGTGATTGCAAGTGATCCTTCCTATGGCAATTTCAGCACTTTAGCATAAGGGTAAACCCCACACTGCAGTTTTCATTGTTTATGGCAAAATCTTGAAGTTAAGCTTCCTGAAGGCATAAAGCATAGTGTGGCTAGCTTAGAGACATCATATACCTCACTTCTTCATTTCATTTTATGATTTTGGTGCCGAGGTTGTGAAATTCTACAATATATTTTTTAGTAAAAACCAAATGGTCTGTATGTAAGGAGAACAGGATAAAAAAACCGAGAAGTGCATATATCTTGTACGGAAAAAGAAAAATGCTGAAAAAAAATGGTCAGCACTGGAAAAAAAAAGTGAGAAAGGCACATATCTTGGATGGAAAAAGCAAAACGTCGGAAAAAAAAAAAAAGATCAGTACTGGATACATCTTTGAAATAGATGTAAAAAACTCAAACAAATATTTCTTTCTATATTCAACAACGAACTCGCGAATGTTCTCCAAAGTCAGCAACAAGATGAGAACTTTTTGGTGGGGGTATGGATAATCAGAAAGATGAAGAAATGTAACCTGCTGTTTGAAGAAACTTGAGGGCATTTGAAAAACAACACTTTAAATTGAATTATACATATCTAAAAATAAACATTACAGTTTTGAATTATTTAAAATACTATAAAAACAATAATGTAAAGTATTAAAAATTTAAAATGCTAAACATGACTAAGTTTAATTTCTGAATCAAATGTTTACTTTAAACTTATCAAGCAAGAGATTAATATTTCAGGCTTAAATAGCCAAATGAAATATAAATTCTTAAAATTTAACTGTAATGGATATACGAATCTGAAATATAAAAAATGCTGCAAAGAGGAATATAAATTTTTGTTAACTAATAATAAATATAACTTATGAAACTTACACAGCTGATGCTCCTTCAGAATGGCAGTATTTCTTTACTACTCCAGAATTGTATCGAATAGATGAATTCATCGCATTTAAATCACTGAAATTCAAACTAATTACATTCAAAAGAGCTGACGATAAGCTAATGTCATCAACTGCCCACACATCTTCAGATTTTCCTGAATGATACGGCTGCCAAATTTTAAACATGCACCATGGCTTCTTTGCTGTCTCTGTCAGAGGAATGGAGACAATCCTGCAATGCAACTTTGTTAAATCGATCTAATAATAACTTTATAATTATCAATTTTAATAAGTTGCCAAAATATCTGAAAACCTGTAATACCAAGGAATTTGAAACTTTCCAGGCAAGTATAAGTAAGATTCATATGGATACACAGTGACATACACATTGAAGGCACAGGAATACACATTGACATTAAAAATTCCACTACACAGAATGGAGATTTGAAATTCAAAATCTTGAAACCGCAAAACAGAAAATTTAATGCTTTGCTATTGCCATTAATTGATTTTTCAACGTGTAATAAGCTAGTATTTCGGTAAGAAATGATGAAATCTTGATAATTCTGATTGCTAATGTGTGAGTATAATGAAAATATAAAACTCCTACTTAAAATATAAAGAAGAGATTGATATGTACTTTGATTTATGACCAACTTTTCATAATTAAAAATTTTTCATAATTAAAAATTCTTTTGGTTGATAAAATTTGTCTGTCTTGTATTTTGAAGATCTGATACTGGATACTTTTGTGATAAAAAAATACTTGCATGTTTTTTTAACCTGGTCATTCTATGAATGACAATTAAATTTAAACTTAAAATTTTAATTAATTTAATTCATATTTAACCTGACATTTAAAAAATTTGATAATCAGCTTGTTGTATTCTATTTTTTTTTTACTTAAACTTTTTGGTCTAATTATCCACAAAAAATTAATCTCATCTCTTGTGTCACATTTTAAAAATAATTATTAGCTAAAAATTAAAATAAAATCATTGCCTAAAAATACACTGGTTATCATTAATTAAGGAAAAATCACAAAAATAGCGATAACTCCCTCAAAAATAAGCCAAACTGTTTAAAATCTGAATCTGTTGCCAAGTAAGAGTAGCTGAGTAAAACTGCAATATGCAAATTAGTCGTATTCATGCACTCGGAATATGTCATCTGCAAGGAGCATAAAAGTCCATGTTTTGAGAGCAAGCCCACATATTTCACTGTGATAGTGACATCATAAATCTGAGAGAGCCAATTCGTAACAATGACCTCCAGGCATCATTTGCCTGCAGAACTACGATGGAGAGCCACTGGGAGACCAGAGGCAGGACAAAGTCAAACAGAAGTGGCCAGATGGCTAAATGTGTGTCCTTCTGTGGTTCATAGACTCTTTGGAAGCAATTTCAAACCACAGATTCGGCATTTAGGAGGTTCAGCCAACTGCTACAATGAGTGCCGATGACCGATATTTGACATTATGTGCATGCAGGATTAGAAAAGCTTCTGCGACTCTTCTTAGATCATCCCTTGCCGCAGCCACTGGAAGGTTGGTGTCAATGTCAACAGTGAGTAGAAGGCTTCACGAAGGTGGTCTGTATGCGAGGCAATCAGCCATTTGCGTGCCGCCCACGTCACGCCATAGGAGGGACCGTTTACAGTGGGCACGACAACATGTCCATTGGACGCCTGATCAATGAAGCGCTATTCTCTTTACAGATGAGTCCAGGTTTAGTCTAGAAAACGATAGTAGGTGTTATTTGATATGGAGAGAACCTGGAACCCGTTATCATCCGTCAAACATCCGTGAAAGAGATGCATACGGAAGAGGCAGTATCTGTGTTTGGGGTGGCATCTCTTTGGGTGGACACACAGACCTCCATGTCTTTCCAATGGGAACCGTGAATGCTCAGGTTTATAGAGATGACATCCTTGATGCTTATGTGCGCCCATATGCTGGGGCAATAGGTCATGTTTACCTGTTACAGGACAACAATGCAAGACTACACAGGGCTCCCATCGTAGATGATTATCTTCAACGGGAAACAATTATGCGCATGGAGTAGCCAGCTCAATCCCCGGACTTGAATCCTCAGACATTTGGGACGCATTAGGGAGACGTCTAGCTGCTCTCAATCTGCTCCTCAGACCCTTGCCGGACTTTCAATAGCTTTGGAAGAGCAATGGCTTACACTTCCTATGGAACTGATAGACCGCATAATTGAAAGCATCACACATCGCTGTATGTGTTGTATTGCTTCTAGAGGCGATTATGTTCCATACTGAAGGTACTTTTCCTATAGCAAACTGACACCTTCGATTTGTTCATTTTATGCATGTGCTAGTTTCTATACTACCATAATTGTCTGGTAATTTCTTTTTATTTTATTTGATACCTTACCATGTGTTGTATATTGTGGGTACGTTTCATAAAATTCTACATGTAACTTTTTCAGTAATCGTGATATTTGTAAGTTTTCCTTAATTTATGATAACCAGTTTATATGTACAATTAATCGATTACAACAGAGCAAAAAGGGCATTTTTGTCAGAAAGGATGCATCTCTGAAAGGCTATCTAAAGCAAACTGACTTGCATTCACATTATACATAGCAAAAGCTATGAAAACCACATGACGCCTGTTCACTGGGTATCAACTCAGAACAAACTTCCAATCTTCAACAGACTCATCTACTATATATAGAAGGAAAACGAGTGTTTAGTGTGCTTGGAAAAGGAAATAACAGGCATAAAATTGTGCAACAAAGAAATAAAAACAGCTTACTAAGTATCATTAAGCAGCATCTTCTCCTTGGCAGCAACTATCTGACTGTTAGTGAACATATAACTTTTAGAAGATAAAGGTTGCTGTTAACCACAGATTTCAGATTAAAGATCTTTCAAGTATATGTAAATGCTTTTTAGCAGTATTTGCAATAAAATAAAAAACAGCATTCCTTTTCACTGGGAGAGAAAATGTTTTGTACTGTATCTTGGAGCTTATGTATGGCATAAGGTCCATAAAAGTGTTATTATACTATGCATAGTTTTATACTACATGGATGTCAAAAGTGTTTGTTAGATAAAATAAAAAGAATGTAAAGGATGTGTTCTTTAGCAAAACATTTTGTGATAATGTAAACTCAGATTTTTGAAGATTTTGTTATTCAAAATAAATAATCTATTAATTAATCTACTTGTGCAGATCACTGATTCGATTTACATAGACATGGCAGGGAAAAAAAGTGGTGCCACAGAACTCTGAATTCTTGATAAACTTGACTTTTGACACCAGCTTGACAGCTATTTTGAATGTGTACAAAATTATATTAAAGTTGGATGGATAACACCCATTTCCTGATGCGCTCTGATGGAGCCTCCCCTACTTTAGTGAAGTTTTTATTCATACCATACACATTCTTTTCTGTGGATAGGCACATCGGGAGACATACAGTCTTCCCACCTTTCTTGGCTTCTACCGCAGGATTATATAACATTGAACATTACACCACTTCAGAAATGCTCAGCCACAAAAGACTGCAAATTTCCCAGAAATTCAAAAATATCCTAATATTATTTCAAATCAAGATCAAATTTAAAATTTTTATAAGCACAACCAAAAATTTTAAAATATGTCAAAGCATGGATAAAAATATATTCAAAATTTAAAAAAAAATTTTTTTTTCAGATACATTGATAAATATTTTATGTTAAACTCTGACCATTCATATCATAATTCAAAGTATGAAGGACCATCTAAATACAGTCTTGGCCCCCTAGTCTTTTGAAATATTATGGAGGTCTTACAAACTTTCTCAATAATCAGAATAAAATTTCCTAAAACATGTGTCCCTATACATGTGGGGCCTCCAGGCAGTGTTCATATTCCCTGTGTGTTAAGATAACATTGGAAAGAAAAAATCTGATGTGTACACCACATCACTTCTTTGTACAGAATATTAAATTATATGCACTTTTTCCTGCATTTAATTTAATCTTATTTCCTCGAATTTCATTGAGATATATTTCTCATTCAATTAATTCAGTTGTCATTTCGTGGCAAGGCACAAATACACAAAAACTCAAAATATCTTCATTAAAAATGCATACAGAAAAACATAAAACACCAAATACAGTTAAAACAATTAAAAAACAATTTTTATAATTCAAATTACAGTTTCTACGCAAAAACAAGCAATTCCACCAACGGGTCCCACTTGGCAGAAAGACTTAATTTACTATTCTGCTAAGTTTCAAACATTGAAAAAAAAAGTTTCAAATATAAACAAATGGCGTAGGCTTAGTGAAACTTAAACAACTTTTAAATTATTGATAATTCTATAGCTATTGCATGCAGATTTTAACTAAAGGCATAAGAACTTTAACCAGAAGATAAGAATAATATAATTCAATCATTTTTAAAACAACAAATGCACAATTTACCAACATATAAAAATTAAATATATATATATATATATATATATATATATATATATTCACACTCTATTACTTTATATTAATATTATATATATAATTTTGGTGGGGCCAATTGCAACCAAAATAGGAGGTGCACAACTACATGTTATAGCAATCCTGTATACAACATTTCAACATTCTGAGGCTATTCGTTTTTTAGTCATGCGAGATACATACATAGGTAATAAGTACAGATGCCATGAAAAAAAATCTCTTCTGAATCCATTTTAAACCAGTTTTATAACTCATTTGGGAAAAAGAGTCCTTTATTCTGTCCTTAGTACAGATGTCATGCAAATATATCGTTAAATTGTATTCGATTGTGGTCAAAATGGATATTTTCTTTGAAATGTGATACCCAGAATTTTTCGTGATTACAATACTTCCTTTACTTCATACAAGGAAGTAAAAAAGAAAGGTATACGAAGATTTTAGAAGGTTATGATTTCTGTCTTCTTATATATGGTCTGTGGAAAAAACACTGCATATGAAACATTGCAAAAGATAACAATGCAAAGGTGAAAACATTGTTGAAGAAGAGAAGGTAAGGAGAAGACAGCACAATCCTAAAACATTGTGGTATAAAATATCATTACAGAAAATGAAGCAAATAAGAAACAGTTTTAAAATATCAATATTGTAGAAAATGAAGCAGATAAAAAACTTAACAGTTTTAAAATATCAACATAGAAAATATCATGGTAAAGATAAAGCACTAATAAATCATACCATGATGATAAAACTGGAAATGTGTTTTCAGACTTTAAATGTTTTGTACATAACACTTTAAGAAGACAAACAAACTGAAACAGAACAAAACTTAATCTTTACTAAAAGAATATTAGATTAAGGTGAAACAAAATAACCATATAATTTGATAAATAATTAAACAATTTTAGTACAGGTAACCACATACAGTTTTTCATCTTCCATTTTTTAATCATTTTTGTACGTATTTTTAATGAAAAACTTCTAATGCAACTTTCTAAAACAGATTAATGAAGCAATGAGCCTACTTAAGTTTAAAATTTTATTAAGTACTGTATGTACCATTAATTTGTACTTATCTTCATTTTTGAATACAGTTTCTTTGATGCCTTTTCAACAAATATAGAGGCAAAAATATTTCTCATTCCTTCAGACACTTTTATATAATTATGCAAGCATAAATTTTAAAATCTGAAAACACATCTCAGCAACACTATCATCATGTGATGATGATAACATTGCTGTTTCCAAGTGCATATTTTTTACTATGGTATTTTATCAAAGATGCTTCAAAATTGCAAAGTTTTTGAACTACCTAAATTTCTACAACAATGTTTTATACCACAAGGTTGTAGAACTGCAATGTTTTGGCCTTCCTTTTTCCCCCCTCCCACGATATTTTGTGCAATGATGTTTTTCCCTTACATTGTTTTTCTGTGATATTTTCGTTACAATATTTTTGCCTGTAATTATAGAGGAATTAAAAAAAAAGAAGTTGAAAATTTACTTTGGCTCTTGATATTTCGATTTTTCAAAAAAGTCTAAAAGGTGCCAAGTAAGTCCTCCATTGCATGAATAATGAACATAAATAACTTCAGATGGGTGATCTGGTGATATGCATGGACTTTTTTTGGATGAACTTCCAATACGCAAAGTAAATTGCAGAAATCTACATGAAAACATAAAAAAAACTATATGAAAGATTGTTTCTGAATTCTGCACAAGATGTAATTTTTGAAATTTCAAAAGTAAAAATAAATTAAAAACAAAATAGATTTAATCATAACATAAATTAAGAATTTTTTTCTTTATGGAGATACATTAAAAGTATTATAATAAAAAAGAGTATGCAAAATATATTACCTAACAGTAGTTGTGTTAACTTCATTTGTAATCAAATATCTTGGGCCATGTTTATCAAAAACAACCGTTTTTCCACTGCCAAGTGATCCACACTGGTAACCCAATTCAGCTCCATGTATCTATATTGAAAAATAAATCATATGCAAATCAAAGCAAATAGACTCTTTGCAAGCAAAACTGCTTCTTATCATATAATCTAATATCAATACAGAAAAAAAGAAAGAATTTGTAATTTCAAACTTTAAACTCACTTCAATAATATTAAATAATTCATCCAGTTTTGGTGTCTGAAACATTTCAGATAAATATGATGGAATAGTAACAGATGCAATTTCACATTTTTGACCAGAATATCCCATATCACATCTGTAATATCATTCAAAGAAAGTTTTCAGTATGCTTCTTTTTAACTATTTTCAATAATCAGTTCGTTGTTTCATAACAATTAATATCAATAAAATTTCTTACTTGCACTCAGAATTTGAGCATATGCCGTGTCCGCTACAGCCATTAGGGCAGTTTCCAATGTATACTGTAAGTACAGACAGCTTTGAATAAAACTGTATTTTTATATAAGTGCTGAAAATTATATGAATATCTTTTACTTACAATCATCAATTGCCCAGTTTGAAGAAGTAAATTTTCCCAACTGTTTGATTCGAAAGCGAACACCACCAACAAGAGCAGCATAGGGTAATGGATAATATACTTCAGTCCATCTGAGAAATAAAAAAAAAAAAATTAGAAACTGGCTTCTCATTAAATACAATTTAATCTATGCAAATCTATAGTCTATAAAGATATTTAAAAAAAACGAATAAGTAAATTATAAAAATCTAAAAAAACAAAAGCATTTTAACTTTAAAATACAATGAAACAAGAGTAAATCAACATCATACAGAGTGAACAAATTTCTATCAAGTTTTGCAAATGTTAAGTTGTCAAGAATAAAGGAAATTTAAAAATAAATCCATAAATAGATAAATATTTCCTAAAATAATTAATTTAAAATTCAAAAGAACAGAAACATAATTTGTTAATTTTTTGTAATCTTCACTGTAAACAATTTGACAGAATTGTCTTTTATGTTGAATAACATGGCAAATCAGCACAAATTTTGATGCAGTTTATTCATAACAAATATTGTTTCTAAATGCCTCTGAAGAAGTCATTAATAGTAATTTGTTTTTGGTTTATTTATTTCACTAGGAAGTACTTTCAACACTGTATGAAGATTTCTTTTGTATAATCTTCAGCTCATGCAAAATCAGTGAACTTCATCCATCAATTTTAAAGCTCTTTTGTGGGAGAGATTGACATTTTCTGATCTATATGTCTTTATTGCTATTATTAACTTATTTATTTCTAAAGTTTTCACATTCAGAAAATTATACTATACCTAAAAGCTTTCCTTTTACTTTTTATTACCATCAAAGCAAGGACTAAGCTGCCAGATATTATTTATATTTCGAATATCCATTTTGTAAATTGAGGTAAATTACTTCCTTTTGTAAGAAAATGTTGGAATATACGAAGTTTTGTTGAAAGTGAGATGATTTTTTTTTACTTAACTATTTCACTATTAGTTTATTTTTAACAATGATTGTGATTAATCAATGGGTAATTTTACCACTGTCTGATAATAAATTATTTCCTAATTTCTCCACTCAGGTCTGTATAAATTTTTGACACCTACAAAAAAGAAATACTAGTACCACTGGGACAAGTAACTAAGTTCTCCAACTGTGGTTGTATTAATTTGTGACACCTTTAAAGAGAAACACTACAATTGTTACTAGGACAAATAGCATCCACTACAAAACAGACTGGAACCTGTACGTCCCAGCAACTTGTATTACTTGAAAATCTTAAATAAGTTTAGAAGTACCACACATCCCCATGTATAAAATGCAACTTGATTTTGGGACCTGAAAATTGAAAAAAGAAAAAGAATTATTTGGTTGGTGGGCTGGTTTTTATTGGCCTGTTGGATTACAATTTAATACGAAAAACACTTATTACATAAAATTATTGAAGTCAGTGTTTACTCAGCATAGAACTCTTCATCACCAGTGGAATTCCCATCCATTAGCTGGATCTCATCTATGCCTGATGACAAATTAATGTTTTCATATATTGCCTTATCCTAAGTTTCACCAGTAGAATCTGAGATACCTCACTTCTTAAAATGACTTGACAAGAATTTCAATCTTGATACCAACCCAGGACTTAATTGCAAAAATCTACAGGCATCTGATCCCAGGACATCCCAGCTGAAAACTTCTATAGTTGGCTTCTTCACGCTTCCTACTGATGTCAAATTGTCCACAGAAGACTATATCATTCATTCATTCATTCTATTCCTCTTTCATAGCAGCTTTGAAGGGTTCGTTAATTCTAATGTCAAGAAGTTGGAGCCGGAATGTCAAGTCTCCAATATGATGGCAAGTTTTGTCAGCTGGTCTGCAACAATGTTTCTCTTCTTACCTGTGTATCCTGAAGTGATCAAACACCAGCAGGGCAGATCTGCATAAGAGTCCACATGGTCTTCTGCTCCAAACTTTCTCAAACCATATCTTTATCCCATTCTGACCCATCCAGTTCTTATCATGAATATGGACAATCACTGCTCAAGGAATAACTTCTTTCTCATTGAAAATCTGCATGGGCAATAGCTTGGTACCATCAGAACATCAAGCTAGAACAACTGTATGATGACTATTTTCATATCCACTGGTCTTCACAGTTATAAACCTCACACCTTTCTCATCAACAGTTCTGTTACTCAGGACATCAGATTGAAGGGGTAACTTCATACCTGTAATTTGTCCCAACCCAGACTGATGTATTTTCGACGTTGAATGACAAAATGATGAAATTCAATGACCTTCTGCTCATAGCTTTCAGGCATCTTTTGAGCAAGCCTGGTGTGTCTAGATATGCTTAGTCCATTTCTTTTCATGAGTCAGAAGCACTAATTGTGTCCTCTTTTGAAATTTATTACTTTTTTTCATGAGAAAAACGTTTTGCTTCATGTTGAATCATTTTTGTGAACACAAATTTTGACTACCCTTTGTTCCTCAATTCCGTCTTCGTATCATGCCATTTTGGAAACTTACCTCTCACAGCTTTCTTCAACCATGGCATCTTCAGTAGTGTGTTTTCTTCTTGCAGCCAGTCTCTTATTGTTTTCTCAGTTACAGGAAGGCCAAACTTATGTTTAGCAGGACAATTTCTGTTCTTTTTTTAAAACTAGATAACTTTTAACATGAATCCAAAGCTGTGTGATAAAATCTTCCTTAAACATGTCTGAGCAAAACATTTATAACAGGTAAAAGCATGTATAATAGATCAAACATGCACACTGCATACATGTTGTTGACAGTCTTGTACCCTTTGTTTCACTGGTGTTTCCATTGGCAGCAGTGCCACTGTTATATAAGAGACATCCAGATTTTAAGCACAAAATTTGTAAAGTAATGGTTAAGTCTTATACGTGAAAAATTTGGTAAATCTAATGGAAATAATAGTCATGAATCAGAGCACTTATCTGGCTATATTCTCATTTTAGTTGAGACAAATTTTCCCAAATACTGCTCAGTATTGAACAGTTAAGTGCTTGGTAATCAAAACAATCTTTTAGATTAAAATACATGCTTGATTTTGTGTCTGCAAATTGAAATATGCATTCATAACCCCTAATGGGACAAATCATAGTATAGACATAAGTTAAGGTTGTCCCCTTAGAATATTTTAAATGTTTGCTGGGACATATATATATATATATATCTGTTGGTACTGAAGGGTTTAAGTGGGGATCCACTTTTAAATGCTGAGTTAGTTAGGTTTTCCAAAGCATAATATATTAGACCAAACAAAAGTTTTAGGGAATTTCAGTTATGTGGTTTGCTCATTTATTTAATCATGACTAAGAACATGATAACTACTTAAGAGAAGTGATGAATGTTTTAAGGGAAAGTGGCATAGGGAAAACACAAAATCTTTCATGCAGCCAGTCTGCTCGCAGAGATTCACACTCGGGTTCAGTTACAGGTGTTCAGTAATCTTGTCCACTCAGCTACTTGTAAACACGTTATCCAGAGTGTAAACTAATCTGAGGTCTGAGAAAGCAGAATTCTACTGTATTCCAGAAACTGCATTCATTTGTAATTTTAAAATAATATAAAAAATTAAACTTTTAAATATTTATCCTACATAAATCAGTGCAACAAGCAGCACGTTCTAAGAAATAACAACCTAATTTCCAAGGACATTTTATTCCTGTTATTTAAAATATACATCTTTAGTTTACAAATTACCTTATACAAAAAAACTTAAAATGTAAAAAAATTGAAAATATTAATAATAAAAGAAAACTAAACTAGAAATAAACTTTATCTGAAACTGGTGAAATACAGTTTCTGAGATTGCAGCAGGTTATTTTAGAATGCATTAAAATACCTTTCGCCTGCTACTGGCTAATACAGAATATAGGAAATAAATAATTTATACATATAATGTCTTCAAAGTATCAAAATTTGATTTTATTTACCCTTCCATGTCATGAGAAGATAGTCGAGAACTTAAGGAAGATTGGCTCCCATTGCATAAAGGTGGAAGACATACTTCATGTAGAGGATGCCATTTGTGGCCAGATGTTGTGCTGAAATCAATCCCTATTCTGAAATAAATCAAAAAATGAAATTCTGCATGATGAAAAGAACTACAGATAAAATTATTATTATAATTTAAGATAATGGAATTGAATTGTCCTCACTAAATAACTTATTAATTTCATCCTTTTAATCTTGAGAATAAATAAAAGGGGGAAAAGGATTACAAATCAAATTACAAATCGAAGTTAATTTTAAAATATCAGTAACATCAAAAACAGTTTTAAAATATTATAAATATTAGAGACAAAATAATTTTAAATTATTATAAATGGAAAAGTAACAAATCATAATTATACAGGCTCTCCTTCCCTAATTTTGAAATTGAATTAGTTTAAAACATTGTCACTTCTTGGCAATGAGATCATATACCATCTTGGCATCAGTCCTCCTACCTAACTTTTGATCTTGAACTTATTCAAACACTTTAACTTCCTTTTAATGAATATTGGAAAATCTGATCAGTCTCTTTGAAAGTCTCTTTTTTATAAAATAAAGACACTGACACACAGACATTTATAATCTATATAAGGTTTGCATAGTATTTGTTCTGTTCCATAAACAATGTATTTTATTAACTAAAATTGATTACATCAAAATTTATGAATCTTTTCTAGAAAGTAAAATTTTGATACAATTTACAATTGTAAAAGTACAGAAGAGTCGAGATACTGGGAGGCAACACTGCTCTTTAAGTGATCAATTTGGTCTTTTTGTTCTTAATTCTATTGTTTGAACCCTCTGTTTATAAGATTTTAGTTCTTTGTAACTTTCTACCTAGCCATTGCAAATAAATATAATAAAAGTAAAAATAGATTTAAAAAAAAATGTAAAATCACTTATGTAAAAATACTTTTTATAAATTTTAAACTCAAAATGCAATATAAAATTTGATATACTTAATAAAAAATTTAATATTTTTTTCAAAAATTTTAGAGAAAAGTTATATTAAAATCATTGCTTTAAAATGTTTAAAAACCTAATTTTAATTACAAAAGAAATTGATACAGAACAGTAAAATTATATATCAACAATCAGACCCCAGAAGTCTTTACAAATACTCATTATTTCAATATGACTTTATTTATATTCAGTGTCCAGATTTTACGACTTAGTTTGCAACTAATGATGGGTTTGAGCCATTTAAATTATTCTAAATTATGATATAAAAACTTTCAAGTTTAATTTGCCTACTACTATATAAAGCACGGTCCACTAAATATTTTAAGAACATGTCTGATCATTAGTATTCAATTGAAACTTTTTCTTGTATATATTTTGACATGTAAGGCAAATTCATTCCCTTAAAAATAAGATGTCAGTTTTTTTTAATCATATAAACTGTCCATTCAAGACTAAAATTAACATCTGAATAGCATTAACATGAATCACTGAAACATACTATTCACAATTAATATTTTAAGCAATATATAATCAAGAGATATTAAATTCATACTGAAAAAAGACTAAAAAGTATATTATTTATGTTCCTTGAACATAATGTTTTTATCTCTGAATTCACGTTTTCATCAAAACTTTGTTACTTACTCATTTGCAGTCAAATTATAACCACACTGAAAATTGACTTTAAATGATAAAACATGAGTTATTTCTGACTGCAACCAAGGCAACAGAAGAACATTGTCAACAACCCACATATCTTTGTCTTTTCCACTATTTGATGCTTGGCTCCAACAAAACCGAGTGCGATGAGTTTGAAAAAAGGTTCCTACAATTATATATTGATTGAATAGAAATTACACATTAAATAGATTGATAGAAATTACATAATGAATATTGAGAAACACAAAGATAAAATCAACACACTTTTAAACCAGAACTAAAATCAAGTGAAAAAGAACAAGAATAATAATATTCTAAATTGACTAAAATCAAAACATAAAATCATTCTATAGATTTTTTTTAGAGCTGTGGTCTCGAGCTGGCAGTCCACGGGCTGCAGACAGCCCCTGAAGCAATTTTATGCAGCCTGCAAATACATTCCCCTAAATAAATTAACATTATTATGACAAGATATTGAAGTTTAAACAATTAAATTCCAATTTTATGTTACTTTCATTATCAAAATTAAATTTAAGGAACTCCCAGAAAATCTGGAAATAGATCTAATTAAGTTACAGTGTGATATAAATCTTATTAAAAGATCTGAAGACACAAGTTTGATTAACTTTTATCAATAGTCAACAGACAAATTTCTTTAGTTACAAGTTTTTTCAGTAAAAATAATCACTTTGTTTGGAAGTACATTTACATCTGAACAGGTCCCCCTTGAAAATTAATAAGTGAACAAAAAGAACCAGACTGCCTATGAAAATTTACAATTTGAGATGAAGATACATTTTAGCAACTTTGCTGCAATATAACAAATTTTATGAAAATCAAAATGCCACGAGGTGCTGTAACTGAAAGATGCAATAAGAAACAAAGAAGTTTATAGTATTTACATACAAATATTATTCTCTTTTGTATGTGTCACAGAAAAATCTGATACATAAAAGAAAGAGAATAGGTTTCATTATTTATTCATAAGTTTTGTTCTTCTTAGGAAGTTTTCATATATTTCCTTTTAGCTTAAGCCTTAGTAGCCTTTTAGTTACTTAGTTACTTACTTTAATATATTACAATTATATGAATAAATGCTAATATGACAATTTTAATATTTAGCTGTCAATGCACTTTTTGCACCTAACAGGTTGACTCACAAAAACCTAACCATTTCGGATGATAATCCGAAATGGCCAAAAGGCTTACTGGCATAACAGCGGGATAGCAACAAAATGTGGCTGGCTAGCAAAAACACACTCTGAATAAACTCAGAGTTTTACCCATTTTAAATATTTATTTCACTTAACTTTAAATTTAAATCCTGGTGAGAAACTACAAGAGGAAAAAATAGTAAGTTCATTTATCAAAAATTTATTTATAAAAATATTAGTGATAATGCTCAAGTTTATATATATATGCTTCAAAAGATAATCTCTTGAATATGAATTTAGAACTTTTTTAGACACTTAAAAATATTAATATACAAGGAATTATACACTAGTTTTTGCATTCTTTGAGAAGAAATTTCTGTTAGACAAAAAAAAAAAGTCTTTAACTTTCACATATGGTATTCAATATGAATTGTATAAGCAGAATTATCATTTTGTGTATATGTTACCCGTAAAGTTTGGAATTCAGCCTTCTATAGAATGCCTAGGTATTGTATATAATGCCTAGACATTCTATGCCTAGGCCCACAATGTATGAAACGATTCATTTTTCACACATTTCCTAGAATGCCAAATGACAAATCGAAAAAGTAGGAAATACATTCCCATTTCATTTCTAAAACCAAAACCACTCATCAGAAGTTAATAAAGGATGTAAAAAAGTCAAAATGACTACTAAGATGAACCATGGGACTAATGGCAGTGAACCTCTAGGATATGATGTTTGTGGAAAACAAATGTACATTCATTTATTCTGTTAAAGAATGTGTCAATACTATACAGTATTACATCATGGATACTGAGTTATTTCTTGCACTTCATGAAAACTCATTTGAGTACTGGACATGGATGGTGTGACAGAATGTTGAAAGAACTTTCAACCAAATACAAAAATGTTACATGTAATGATATTCAACTGTACAACTATCTTTGTGAGGCCTGCAGGCAAAAAACAAGAATGTATTAAAAAGGGCATTGTTGTGAAACTTAGGACTGTTTCTGAATTTAATTTCCGTTGTTGGGTAGATCTTACAGATTCCCAGTCTCAACCAGATGAAAATACAAATTTTTTATGCTGAATCAGGTTCATCTCACTATTTTTTTTTACATATTTCAAATAACAGTTTTTAATGGGACTCTCATTCATTTTTCAAAATTACATTTGTATTTTTTAGAAATGAACGTCTTTTAATTATTAGCCTTGTCATAACCTTTCTTTCATACTTTGCCTAATAAGCATCTGTCATTCTATAGAGTGCCTAGGTATTATATATAATACCTAGGCAAAATGTGTAACAATTCTCATAGTTCTTACTTTGCCTAAAAACTTCCAGTATTATATACAATGCCTAGGCATTCTACAGAATGTCAGCATTTCATACTTTGCTGGTAAGATATATAAAATTATCTAAGTCATTGAAAGCTTATATCAAGTTATGATGGTTTATAAAACTGTATATATGATACATTACATAAAACATTATATCATTGTACATAAATATAACGAAGAAATATATATCATGACTTCATTGCATTGAATTTCAAATTCATGAAAGTTAACTCAAAGAGCATTTTTTTTAAATTTTAAGTACAGCAGTAAGCAGCTGACTATTCACCATATCTTAGTTGAATCATCATTTCTTAACTTTGTTTGAATTTTATTTTTATGAACTGTTTTTAGACTTTCAGTGTTAAAAATTTTGGAAGCAATAGTTCTGATTTACTAATTTTTCCGTAATATATATAAATTAAATGGAAAATAAAAATAAATAAAAAGTTCCAGTTATCTGGAAATAATTTATAGAAAAAGCATGTTTATTTTTTTAAATGAACAACATTAAAATATCATTTGTATTTACAGTAAAATGTACACTCATAATATATTTTTGCACTGAAGATAAGCACTTTAACATAGACTTTCACTAACTGAGGCATCACTTAATTGAGAATGTAACTGAACGCATGGAGTCACAACTGTGACATTATACATATTTAGTTTTTCTAAAATTTTGGGTATCATTATATGGTTGAAAATTCTTTAAAATATAACAGTTTACAAAAGAGCTCGACAAATGAAAAAGCAAACTGCATATAAAAAAACTACTTACCATAACAGATGCATGAATAACATCAGCTAACATGACTTGCTCTCCACTGGCAGTTTCAGCATACACTAATACAGGTGCATTATGTCCTATATTAGCATTTGATTGGCTTGAAGAACAATTAACACCAGCTATCAGAAGAAAATTTTAATTTATAAATCAACAAACCATTCCAATAAGTTAATAATTGGAAAAGTTATTCAGAGAAGTATGTAAAATTTTTACCAAAAAGGAAATGAAATCTTAAATTTCCAGCATTCCGAGAATTTATGAATGGTGTGCAGAATATTCGAGTGCCTTTACCAGACATGAGTAATGCATTTTTATAATTCAAGATTGCACATCTCTGACTTATATCACCTCCTTTTATAACCCATCTAAATAAAATTAGAATAAATTACTTTGTATAAAAAATGCACTAAAATATACAGTCAATTAAACTAATTTAAACTAATACTTACGATGTAACAGACTTATCAAACATTTCATTAAAAATTATATCGTCCGCTGCTATGATTGCCGACATATCTAAATCCCTTGTAATAAGAGAACGAGGATGAAGTCCATGACCAGTGAATGTAAGAGCATCTCCTTCAGAATGGCACTTCCTCTAAAATTTATGAATAAGCATTTAAGATTTCATAGCAACCCGTATTATGATGTTGCATTGTGAATTTTAAACAAAATTAAATAAAATTATGATATGATAGATTGAGAAAACTGAATTTCATGTATAAAAAATTTAAAATACAAACTATTGATATTTTATGCAAAATTTGTATCTGTATTGAGAAATAAAATAACCTTTAATAATGAACATAAATAAAAATTTATAAAAGAAAGTAACAATTTACTCTCCCCTTCTCCAAACATGCATACTCATTGATTTAAATCCTTGTTCCTCCCGGCTCCCAGAAAAAACATTGCACCATAAAGGTGATTTTGGAATTGAATGGTATCAATTCCAAAATGAATGTAATACTGATATATAAAATGTAGATAGCAAAGTCCTTTAATACTGAAATAACTTTTGAAAGCAGAAAGCTAGAATCGTGAAGTTTTTACAGAACTTCAAATCAAATGACTTTGTTGTATGTAATGAGACCATCTGCAGCACAACTAAAGGGAAATTTTGAAAGTTAGTGATTCTCTCATGTAAATTACGAGAGATGACGAAGCATGTCAGTTGCAACTGTACAAGGTGGAACAATTAAATAATGAGACTGGCATTAGAAATGTGATTTATTGCAAACAAAGTTACAACTAACTTTTATCCCCTTCAACATACTCCCCTCCCCTATCTATACATCACTACATACCTTCCTGCCATTGTTCAGAGCAATGCTGTAGGTCATCTATTATCACCCTCTTCAACAACTCAGCCATTTTTACTTCTTCGGCAGACTGAAAATGTATTCCCCTCAATGCACTTTTTTACTTTTGAGAACAGATAGAAGTCACAGGAACGAAGATCTGGTGAATACAAATGGTGTTTGAGCACAGGAATGCACTTGTCCGCTAAAAAATTGTTTCATAGATAGGGTATTGTGGGCTGGCATGTTGTTCTGATGCAGAATCCATGTATCATTCTTCCACAAATCTGGTCTTTTCTTCTTTACGTTTTCCTCCAAATTGATTAGTAAAGTCTTTACTTTTTCCCTCAAATTCTTTGTAGTATTTCTGATTAATGGTTGGTTTCACCCTCAGGCACCCACTCAGTCATGATAACACCCTTTACATTGAAAAAAAAAAATCAGCATTGTCTTCAGTTTTGATTTGCTCCTTCAGGCTTTCATCATTCTTGGCAGCTTGGAAGTCTTTCAGTGGATCGATTGACGCTTTATTTCTGGGTTGTATTGGAAGATCCATGTTGCATCACATGCAATGACACATGAGGAAGTCTAATTCTTCATTGAGTTGTTCCATGACATCAGAGCAAATGTTCTTCTAATTACTTTTTTGTTATCGAGAAAGATTTTTCAGAACCATTTTTGCACAAACATTTGATATGTTTAATTCATCATGCAAAATTTGTCTTACTGTCTCTTCGTTAATATTCATCCTGTCTGCAATCCTCCAAATGCTCAGATGTCAGTCTTCGGCACAATTCCATTAGTTTTCTGAATATTTGTTTCAGTTCTTGAACTCACAGATCGACTGGGACATTCATGATCTTCAATCTTTTTGCAACCTTCTGAAAGTCATTTGCGCTATTCAAAACCTAGCACACACAACATTATATTATCAACAAATACTCTTTTAACATACGAAAACATTTCATAGGTGACACTTTTAATTTCACAAGGAATTTGAGCTTGGTGTGCTGCTCAATTTTTAAGTTCAGCATGATCATGGTGGGACTAGAGAACAACATTCTCTACAACAAAGTACTATCCTCCCATGTGCGGCTGCACGATAGACGGTGTGAAAATTGTTATTTAATTGCCGTACCTCATACAGAGCATCAATAATTTAGTATGGAATAATGCCTTACATATTACAATAACTTGAAACCTTTAAATGTAGGTCCTTTAGTATTCAGTCATATAATTACATGTGTGTTAAGTGGCTTAAAATTTATTAGTACAACCATGCATGTCAGCAAAATGTATTTTATTATAGCAAGCAATTCATACAGGATTAGAGTATAATAATATTCTGGAAGTGTGAGATACCAGTATTAAGCATTAAGCAAATTTAGTGAGTCCACCATCCCTACATGTTGAATGGTATCAATTCCAAAATGAATGTAATACTGAATGAAGACTACTTTTTAATGTTACATGTGCCCCTTTAATTCATGAGCCAAATCCTCATGCAGACATAAGAAGCAGAAATAAGTGATTATTATTTATTTGAAAATTTCTTTAACAGCTTATTTTTTATTTTTCATTTCTTTTTCAATATAGTGTGACCACACCCTCATTTTGTAAATATTTTTAGAAATATAAAATTATAAAAAAACATATAAAGGTGAATGCATTTCAGATTTAGGATGCCATCTAAACCAATAGCACAAAAATAATTTTTTGAATGAAAATATGTCTTATGAAAAATTAACTATTTGATGTTAAAACCAAAATATGGCAATGAGAACCATTTTCTGGTGTTATTCTTTTTTAGATTCTTTAATTTGATACAGAAATGGAGAAAAAAAATTTCTCCTGTTCACCAATGGTATTTTGCTGAACAACCAGACCTGTCACTTCTGAGTAAAAGATCTAGGCCTATCAAAACGGCCATGGAAAGATTCAGAAGTGGGCATCTTCGATGCATGAAATTCAAAGAGGGAGAAAAGACCTTCCCCTCATGTGCCTGTTCCCTCCCTGCATCTCCTGCTCACCTACTGGATTGTACAGGTGTCTCCTTGAGACAGCCGTTGGCTGAGCAGGACGGCATCAATGATTTGCTTGTGCGGCAAGGTCTCTTGGTGTAGGCTTTTCTACCCCAAGGGGATTTAAAACAACAACAATACAGCAATAAATTTCATAAATTAAGAATTTTCTATAATAAAGATTTTAATGTTTTAACAGGAGCTAATTAAAATTTCTAATATTCTGAAAGTTAATTCATGTACAATTAATTAATCCTCATGCACTACGATAACAAACATCTATCAAATTAAAAAAACTATGAAAAAATAAACTTTTATTCACACATTAAATATCAAAACTGTTAATAAAGTCATGTTTGGTTCAAAGTTTAAAACTGACTATACTTTATTCATTTTTACCTCAATAACTCCCCCAGGAAAAAAAAGGAAATTCCCAGGATCAGTTGGATCAAAATTTTCTTCTAACAGATTAGGACGATCTGCGACACTGCTTATGATGATGTTATCAATTGCCCAACATCCCTTAAAAGTTCCTCCACCATTTACAGATTCTTGATACCACTGAATACAAACATCAGTTGATTTTGCAGAGGGAGGTAAACACAGTATATGTATTGTTGTTTGAACTGCAGGCTGTAACCTATGAAATAAAATTATGTAGAATTAAAATTAAATTATTATTAAAATCTATCTATCTTTTTCATCTTTACACACTTTCAAGAATTAAACGTAACTTCAGGAACAGATAATCCTTAGACCTATGAAAGACAAATGAAAAAAATAAACATTTTAGAAGTTTTTTACATTAAAATATTATTTTAGCTACAAAAGCTCCCAATTTGTTCTAAACTAACTGGGGAAATTTTATCTTGGATAATACTACTGTGAATATTTGTAAATATCTGAATCCTTTCAGACTGCACTTTTTGTTTTTCTGTATTCTTGTATTTCATTCATTTATTTTTTCAGGTTGATAATTTTGGGGTTTATTTTATTTCATCCAATTTGTTTCCACATGTCTAGTACTTATGTGTGTATTTGCTACAAATCTTGTTGCAGATCTTTTAATTCTGAATGCAACAAGGATGGGAATGCCAAAATAGTTCAGTTAGAGTGTGAGATGTAGGCAGTTTCATTCCTGATGGGCCTTGGCAGCAATTTATACCACCAATTTGACAATTAGAAATTGCCAACCTGGAGATTTTGATGGAAAGTCCTCCACATAAGCCTAGTGTACTTTGTCATTATAAAATAAAACAAACCAAACTTAAGTGGTAATTCCACAACAGTATAGCAGCAGCCATGATAAAATATCTACCTACCAACATATAGAATAATCTTTTCACCCTAAACTGATCATTTCCACTTGTTATGAAATGATTAACTATGTCTTAAGAAAGAACAAGACATAATTCAACTTTTTTTCCATAAAGGAATCAAAAAATTAAATGTTTACTAAAGGGCATAAATAGACCTAAATGTGAAAGCTCAGTTAACCCTCTCTAAGTCGACCATTTGCAGTTCAAAGTGATTTTTCTGTTCTATGAAGCTGGTCATCTTAGAAAGATGAGAATAAATACCAAAGTTCCAAAAGTATATTGGTCACTTATAGAGGTGTTCGTTTTAAGAAAATGGTTCTCCGTATGTTATAAAAGTTTACTCAATAACTAAAACATTTTCAAATAAAATATATCCTCAAAATTAAATAACACTTTAAAGTGCTCTCTAACAAAATTTCTAAACATAAAGTTAAATATAAAGAATCCTCTTTAAAGCAACAACTCAAGACACCATATCTTTCCAATTTTGCATGGATGTGGTTATCTTGCATAATGATTAAAACCTATGTTTATTTCTGTTCTCAGAAGCACTAATCGTCTTAGGGAGATAATTCAACTTTTTTCACATCAGTGTTTCTGAAAAGGTATATTTCAATTATATATTATTTCTTAAGAAAAAAAATCTATGTTTAAATTTTCTGGGTATAATTTTTAATTTGAATCTTCCAATGATTGATGTAAAAAATCTAGTTTTCATTCATATTCCGCTGCTGAACTTGCACCAGTGCCTGAGTGGTAGAGTCACTGAATACTGGTATTTCAACACGGCAAATGAGCTGGATGCACGAGATTCTTGGGATTTTCCTAATGTATAACATCGATATGAAACAGTTCCTGAAAAAGGACTCAACAAGCATATTCCTTTCTTTAAGCAGATAGTCCTATTGTGCTTTTATATAATTCAATAAATCCAAATTCCCTGCTGAAATTTTGTATAGCTGTCTTCCGTCATAACTAACAAACTGACATCCAAATAACTGACTGCATGCTGATGAAAATGTTAATGGCACTTTAAGAATAAATGGAACCAAAACATATAATTTTCACTAAAAGTATATCATATTAACAAACAGAGTAAATAATTTGACAATTAATTAAACAAATTTTATACAGGTAATCTCATGCAGTTTTCCTTTTTCTGTACATTTTTAGAATATATTTTTCATGAAAAATTATCAGTTAAACTTTACAAAGAAGATTAACTTATTTATGACCTTTATTAATTAACTACATTAAGTTTAAAACTTCTATTAATTAGTCTTGTATTAATAAGTGCTGTAATTTGAACTAATTTTTTACTCATTTTCAATTTTTTAATTCTCAGGCTCCCTTCTCACTTTTTTCAACAGGGTTGCCACACAAAAAGGAGAATGAAATTCCCTGACTTTTCCAGGTGTGTTTTAAGAAAATTCCAGTCTATCCACGTAATGCACTTTGGCTGTGCTAAGAGGTAAATTAATTATGGTACCACTTGAAAACACAAAAATTTGCCAATTACATATGACTTATATATATATAATACATAATCCCCAAAGCATTACTATTATCACTATAATAGGAGTTATTTTCTCCACTGAAGATTGAGATTAGAATTTGCATAATGTGGATTTAAAAATGTCTTTTTTTGTAAACATTTTGCAGCTAAACGAAAGAAGGAAATCTATTTAATGATATTTCTAAATAAATTCAGGTATTTTATACTTATTTAGCAGCATACATAAGCACAAATTATCTGCATTAAATTTCGTGATGTTATGTCAGCATACAGCTAGAATTAATTTCAGGATTATGCTGGAGAAAATTTCCTGAAATTTGAAAATATTATTTACTAACAATAAATAAATTTAGAGGGAAGAAGCAACGTTAAATGACACGAATAACATTAAAATAACTAAAAACTGAATTACAATAACCAACGATATTTTGAAGAATATAGTTATATTAAATAGTTAGCCTAGATGACTGATTACCATTTTTTATATTTCTACTATTAGTTCACACTCTTCCTGTATCTTGTTCAAATTTTCAACCGTTAATAAAATACTTCTTATTCATCCATTCAAGTTCAAATACATTTTTTAAATTTGTAGTGGATGGCTTTTGATGTTAATACAATTCTTTCACATATTAAATTCTTTTTTTAAATTTTGAATTTGCTGCTTTTCTTTTTTTTTTACCTGGGACAAGTTCCTGATCTTCCATATAGTCCATGATTTTAATTTTTTTTATATTACCGCAAAATGACAAATAAGGCATTTATTAAAAAGAAAAAAAATGTTTAACAGATAATTGGTAAAATCCTATTATACGCTCGGCCTTGGCACGATTTTGAAAATTACCACCAACACCAAAACGATCCGTTTATTGCTCATCATCATGTCACCAAATCCCATGTGAACCGCACATCGAGGTTAGAATAGAACACATGGAGGCTATTCTAACCTCCATAGTACTGTATAGTAGGATTAAACCCATTTTTTTATATAAGAATATATATTTTCTTTAGTTCTATATGCATTGCACGTGCGCATGCTAGTCTCTCGATTCTCGAGGTTACTGGAAACCAAAGTTACTGGAAACTTGCTACTGTGACAAAATTTATTACGTAACTTGTTACTTAAATTTCTTCAAATAGCTCAATTGTTTTTTAAAATTTAGAAATTTTCTTAGTGTTAATACACACATAATTTGTAATTTTTAATTTTGTTTGACAGGGGTATGGCCTTTGGCCCAGGTACCCAGGTGTATACACCATTCCCCCATGAAACAGAGACGATATTTTGTACCATGATGTTTTACAACTGCAATGTTTTCTCCTCACTTTCTTTTCTCTCACGATGCTTTGTACCATGGTGTTTTCGCCTTGCGTTATTTTCTCCGCGATATTTTCGACGAACACCATTTTCAAATCAAGTTGTATTATTAGTTGGATTACTGACACACACTTTTATTAATGCCACCTTTTAAAAATGCAAGAGACAAACATATAATTAATCAAAAACAATATGATTTCAAAATGTAATTCTTGCAGCAATAATAACAAGCAATGTTTTAAGCTAATTGCAAATTCTAAGAAAATCAAATTGTTATTATTATGAAGTACAAATAAAATAAATGTACAATAAAATTCATTATAATCAAAAGATTGAAATTTTAACTGTGATGAAAAAGACAACAGAAAACCAGCAGCATAGTTTCACTCATCTGAAAGTAATAAAACCATAAACAAATAAATATCAATTGACTTTTATCCTTCTTAATAAAAACTGTAAAGTATCTTATTAAGAATTAATCAGGTTAACCAGGTGAATTAAGAATTAATCAGGTTCAAGTCAAAAAAAGGATCTTATGACATCATGGTTATTCATTATTGGAGTTAATCATACTAGTGACAATTTTGTTTATTTTGGGATCATAATTCTAGATGTGGTATAAGGAAGCTTTGCTTATTGCTTGATTTTTCACTTAAAAGGTAAAGTTTCTAAAATTTAAAAATATTCCTATTACTTTCTGATTACTTAAATAGATAGGTGGGCTTTTACTTTGTGTTATAATGCTTTACACATTCTACAGTATTTTATTTTGTGTGTGTGTGTGTGTGTGGTGTGGTGTGGTGTGTGTGGTGTGTGTGTGTGTGTGTGCGTGCGTGCGTGTGTGCGTGTGTGTGTGCGTGTGTGCTTGAAAAGGTGACAAACTCAGGAACTGGCCCAAATGGCAGAAGCTGTGGTTATGGCACTGGGTCCTCATAATACAAAGTTTTACTCCATATGATCTCCTGGATAAAAGACATTTTTCAGTTCTCTGTTTTTGAAAACATTATTTTTAAATCACTTGCTTTCATAGCAAACTATATATTTACTTCTAAAGAATGAAATGGGGAGAAAAAAATTATTTCAAAAACTGCAAATGACTGAACCTACGGATTCTACAATATTTTTTGCTACTAGGTTTGTTTAGTAGAATTCAGGTTAAATAGGGTTTTGCAATAACCTTGAAATCTCAAAAATAAATAAATAAATAAAATATTAAGAATATTCTTACCTAATCTGTTCCAGTTCATGCCATTTTGTGCACTTTTCTGAACCATAATATACATTTATAGGAGGTTCATCTATTGCAATATTACAGTTTCCAGTTCCTAATGGAAGAATCATTTGTCGCAATTATACAGCAATAATATATTTTTTCTCAGGCTAATTTAAATAAATAAAAAAACATTTCACACTCAACTGAAGTTACTTAATTTTTTATATAAATTAATTAATGATTAGGTCTTTTTGCGTATGGCTCTTTTCAGATTTTTCAAGAATTTGAGTAAGCTTATGGAAAATGCAGCATAATCAGCAAAATTTGTCTTGAAGCAATGGAATTGAGAAAATGAATTATGTAAGCTTTTAACATGAGATAACTCTTCTAAAGAATATTCATTCATCTAAAAAATATGAATAATATAATTCAGGTTGAATAACATTTATTTTCATTCTCCTTTTTTAATAGGGATGGGGAAAACTTTTATAAGTTCCTGCTTATGTAGCCAGCCAATTTATGCATGGTGACTTTGTTATAAGAAAAGTACACTAAGGGCAGAAATTCTCAGAAATAAGAGGAAAAGTTTATGCTATAAAATAGTATCAAATATACCAAAGAAAAATAACTTTCATAATTACTAGATTTTTATGCCACATAAAAACAAATAAAACAAATTAATAAAATTCTTACCTAATGCAAATTGCAGTGTTGAAGCAGTCGTTGTATTTAATGGCACAGTAGTCTAGAAAAAATATACTATTTAATTCAGGATATTTTTTATATTGCTACATTAGTTTAGAAGTCAAACAACAAAAATCTGCAAATATAATGCTGACTTTTGTTGTGTGACTTTTAAAATAATCATTGTTTGGTGTGTTATTTTGACCTAAACTACTACATTACTTTAATGAATGAATAAGCTTTTTGAAATTTCATCCATGTAATTATTTTAAGAAATACAATGAAGGAACAACTGCAAATAAATCTGATAATGTACTTTTAGTATGAATTAAACACTTTCACACATATAAAGGTAATGTCAACCAATTTTACCTTCACTTGTTGTCATTCTGGTTGAAGATTCTACAGTTTTTTAACTTCTTTATAAATAAACACATATATATAACAGAAAAATTTTGGTTCTATATTTAATGCAACAGTTTTTATAAAAGACTTTCAAGACAAAGATTGTAAAATTTACTTTATGATATTCAAGCAAATATTTTCAAGAACTGTGTATTTTTTTCAATTATTTTGGAAAAAATAAAGGACTTCAAATTTAGAATAATCTTTATAATAATGGTTGGAAAGAACATTTCAAGAGCTATAAAAACTTATACTTTTAGTGAAAAAGAAGTTACAGACTTAAAAATTAAAATGTACATTCAGTTTAGATTAAAATGTAACAATAATAAAAAATTTTCCAAATTACATTCTTAATTAGTTCTTCTTTTTTCTTCATGGTTTTTGTATGTTTAAGATATGAGGAAGTTCATGAACAAAGTGACAGGGCATAGTGAAACCTAAAGGCTATGTGCTTGAAGAAAATAATTTTTCTCATTGAAGAAGTACATATTGTGCATATTGTACAAAATTTATCTTCATTTGCTAATGCTCTAAGCTTGGCAACAGAAAAACCTTTTTCTACGAAGGCTTTCCTATCACCAAGCTTTCTCTTTTCGAAAGAAAGAATGTGCAAGATATAAAATATGGAACAAAATTACTAACTTTAATTTAGCAATAGTCCTTTGAATTCCTCATTTTAATTTGGTTACATCCCCTTTCTGGAATCTAAACTGCATCCCTTGATAATTAATCCACATTGTGTGATCTTATTTTCTTAAATATGGTTAGCTTTTGTCCAGTCACCATTAAAAATTTAACCAAAAGATTCAGCTATATAAATACAATTTGCTGAAATGTGCACTCACCTGTTTCCAGCCTTCTCACTAAGATGTGATGTTATATTGCTCTATTTTCTATGTCATCACTTGTCTGAAAAAAATGTGATATGGTACAAAAAACTGTGGGCTGCTTATCGCCCCCCCATAGTGATGTGTAAACAGGAATATATGTTCAGAATTAGCCATCAAGAAATAAAATTTTGTTATAATTTTGAAATAAAAACAGCTGCAACATCAGCAAATTTTTCTTCCCCATTGTGTTATGTGATGTATGTATGCAATCTTCAAATCTTTAAGCCATCTACAGAAATTGTTTTTACATATATATA
>KK112768.1:45020-55043 GCA_000611955.2 Stegodyphus mimosarum
GAAACCTAGAAGCCACTAAAGTATTTGAAGAAATTTATCTTTTTCCAAAACATTCATAAAAGGAATACTTAAGAAAGTTCCAAATTATGAAGTAAAAACAAAATTTTAAAAACAATAGGAATAATGGAAAAATTCGAATATAAAAAATATTTTGTTTATCTTCTCTGTTCAAAGCTTCAAACAGAACTTGTCAAGGGAAAAGTTTTCTGAAGCCTCAAACCTAGTTGATTAACCAGACCACACATGCTCCAACAAATCCACTGAGCCTTCAAACGGTTTTTTTCGAACTCATTATTCTTGACCAACTTAAACTAATCAAAAGTCTCATTGAATTTGCCTCTTTTTCCAACATGTCTGCATTTTCTAAGCCACATAAAGTTAAAAAGTGCAAATAAAGTAATACCAATTAAAAACCAAAAAGAGACATAAATAAAAAAAGTACTACAAATCAAAAACAGAAACTTAAAAATTGAAACCTAAAATAAAAATGGCCTAGTAAGGCTAACTATCAAATGACAAGTAATGCAAAAGCATAGTAATATTCAAACAATTTTCAGAGATGAAAATTTAATTTAAAAGTCCTATGTAAAAATAAAATTAAGGTTGGTTTCAACTGCGTGAATTAAGAAACTTTTGTCTTAAAAAATTTAATGGTTAACACCGTAACTTAACGGTGTCAACCGTTAAGTTAAAATCAAAGCTGTGCAAATAGAGAAAAGAGCAATTTTGCTCAAAAAGAAAAATGCATTTAAAGCAAGTTTTTAATTTTGATGGTTTTTTACAACAAAAGTTTTTTAATTCATGCAGTTGAGACCAACCTTAATTCTATTTTTACATAGAGCTTTCAAATTAAAATTTTCATCTCTGAAAATTGTTTGAATATTTTTATTCTTTTGCATTACTTGTCATCTGATAGTTAGCCTTACTAGGCCATTTTTGCTTTATATTTTAATTTTTTAATTTCTGTTTTTTATTTGTAGTACTTTTTTATTTGTTTCTTTTTGGTTTTTAATTGGTATTACTTCATTTACACTTTTTAACTTTATGTGACATAAAAAGTGCAGACATGTTGGGAAAAGAGGTAAATTCAATGAGGCTTTTGATTAGTTTAAGTCGGTGAAGAATTCTGAGTACAATAAATACCATTTGAAGTCTCAGTAGATTTGTTGGAATGAAACATGTTCACATGGTCTAGTTAATCAACTAGGTTTGAAGCTTCAAAACACTTTTCCCTTGACAAGTTCTGTTTGAAGTTTTCAACAGAGATTAACAAAATAATTTTTATATTGAATTTTCCCATTATTCCTTTTTTTTAATTTAGTTCATAATTTGTAATTTGCTTAAGTATTCCTTTTATGAGTGTTTCGGAAAAAAGACAGGTTTCTTGAAATACTTTCGTGGCTATTTCTAGTTTTAAATTCCTTTCCTAGTCATGTTCAACTTTGATGCAGATCCAAATAGGTTGGTGATGCATAAGCCCAGATTTTAATTTGGTTCAATATGGATTTTAATATGCTTAATCAGTGGATGAAAATCCAATAAGAGCTAACTAACTACCTTAAGAGGGATGCCCCTAAGGAGGATTTTTAAAGAGAAACTTGTTTGCATTCATGTATTGAGAATGTGTAATTTGATAACATATTATCATGTATGGAATAATTTCATGTACTTATGGAGAAATCTAAAACCTCATGTAGTGGATGTTTTGGATGAATTACTAGTGAAAGCTGTGAAAGAGGCAATGCTCTTTTATGTTGAGCCAGTGATATTATTTACCTAATATTAAGCCTTTTATATTTGGCAGTAAAAGCTGGCAATGCTCTTTTATATTAATACTATTTAATCTTTTGATGCTATTTTATTCTGAAAAAGCTTTACTTATGAAAAGTAATTTTAAGTGAATAAAGCAAATAACGAAATTAATTTGTTATAAATTTTTAATCATTATCATTTTCTACTGTTCTTCGAGGCAATATTAATAGTGCAAAAACTCTTAATTCGTCAGTTTTAAGACATACAATGCAGTTGTGTTGTAAAGCCTTTATTTTATTCTAACCAATTATTTTTAGTTTGTGAAACTTTCCTTTCTCTTCTGAATTCAATTTCCTGCCAGAATACAAATTTTAATGACATGTATGCAAATTCGAAGTAAGTTCGAGAGCAGTGTTTATGCAACAATTTTAAGAGTTCATGAGTAGTAGTAGGAGAGTTTGTTCCAAATTGATGCCACATGTTTGAAGTAGCCTTGTATGTGAATAGTTGGTGCTTAGCCACTCTCTTTAGGTTATATTAATACTCTAGGTTTAGTTTTGCTGTGCGCAGCCGATTTAGCGGTTAAAAGTGTAGCCCATCTTACTTTATTGCGATTTTACATTTTTATTTTCCGTTCAAGTTAACCACAAGTGGTGGTAAATTGTGAGCACCGAATGAGTGCAATTTTTGTTTAGTTCAAATAAAAAGATAATTTAAACCTTCTTTTGCAGTATCTGTTCTTCAAAGATAATTAAACCTTCTTCTGCAGTATCTGTTCTTCAAAGATAAAATAATTTAGTGAGAATTAGCTAAGTAGTCTTGGAAGACTGAAAAGAACAAGAAGACTCTACAGATTATTGCTCCATGCGATATTGTTTATTTTGCGATGTAATTTCAATTATTCTTGCTATATTTATCATTATTTACAATTCTTACATTTGAAAGTTAAACTGACATTTACACTAGCTATGATCACCTATTTAGTCATCAAGAGAAAAGATGTTGTAAGCTGTGTGTTAAGGAGTTTTCCCCCTCCCCTCAAGAATATGTTAATAATTTTTGTCTTACTGATGACCGAGGATGATAACTGCTATGAGTAGGGCATGTTTTAGAGTATTTTGTTATGATGTTAACAATTTTTTATTTTTTTATTAACTATTACTTTTTTATTTATTATTTATGATTATTTTATTATTTTATTGAATTTTTATTTTAAAAATGTTAAAAATTGTTTATTTAACCTTCTGACTAATGCAGGAAATTATCTATATTTAAACAGCATTTATTAGCTAAATTTGTACAGTTACTTATTTTGGACTCTATTTTGATAAACTTAGATTCATTAAGATAATATTTACATTATTAAAGAAAATAAGAAAACAAATTATCTTAAATTGTAGGCTAATATGTGCCAAATAACAAAAATTCTTATAACCAGATACAGCTGGTCATGCCACTCACAGGGGTTAACGATGACCAAGGGAGATGCAACATATTTCTTCCAAGAAAGAGAACCATGAAAAAACTACCAACAACTGATCACAACTTTTACAGGTTACTGCTTAACATATAAAAACAACAGTAACTTCTTTAAACATAGTGCATCCATTATTTCGAAAAACTACTGTACATAACTTCAAAAGTGTTAAATTTGAAGCATAATTACTATATTTTTTTTTAATCTACGATAAAAAGAGATTAAATGGGTAACAAAATGCAATTTTTTTGTAATACAAACTACAGTGTTGAAAAAAGAAATTGATTCATTTAAGAGGATTAGAAAATATTAATGCAAACATAACTTAAGGTAATATTTTTTTGCATTAAAAATCACTTTTCATTGCTATTATATTTAGCAAGTATAAATGAATTTATAGAAAAATGCAGTAAATTAGAACAAAATAAATGTGAAATTGCTTTTTCTGTGATACCTTTGTCTTACAATACTTTTGTTATTTTCCTTTAAAAATATTTCTCACAAATAAATTTAATTACATAGCAAAAGAACTAATATTGACACAAAAGGCTTTGCAGGTGGAGAGTGTGAATTATGAGTGTATTTCTAAGAGTTCCGCACTAGCACTTTACATGTATAATATATTCATTTGACATATATGATATATATACAATTTACAGTCCTCTATAATTTTGCACAGCTTTCACAAAATTGGTAAATCCAAGATCATGCACTTCCTTTGATAGATAAACTTATCTTAACAAATTTATTCTTAAAAATTATCAAGCAACATTTTATAATAGTTTTTAAACTATTTTAAATCAATAGTAGTTTGAATGATAAAATCTATGTTTATAATTACATATTAAACTAATATAGCCTCTTTCTCATATGTATGGAAATTTATACAAAATTTTTATTATTTTACTTACTAGTGATCTAGGGCCAACACCACTACAAAATGTTGCAGCTTTCCCTTGAAGAACAGATCCACATTGTTCACTAACAACCCCACTAATCATTTCAGACCAGATTGAGGGATCAGCTTCAATACTGCTTTCAAAGTCTTCTCTTAATACTAAACCAGGATCATGCACAACACTCATTTGCAGGGCTTCGTGAAATTTTGACGAATCTAAAATAAAAGTTAGAATGAATCAAAAATAAATCAATAGCCCAGACAAATTTTATCAAAACACATACACACACAGAAAGCAAACGAGAGAGAGGGAGAACATCAATAGCAAAATTTAATAAAACTGGCAAAATTGAATAAATAAATAAATAAATGGTTTGAAGTTTTAAAATAAAAATTTCTAAATGAAATTATACCCAGAATCTCTAAACTGAACTTGAACTCATCTGTAGACAGCACTCAAGCCCAATTATCTTGGCTTTGATAATGAAAAGACATCACTGTCTTATCTCCTCTGAAAGATGCAGAAAGCAGAACGCAATACAGTGAGCTTCTTGCATAAAGATCATACTTGTGCAGCCTTCATTAAGCAGTGGTGAAGTTGCGCAGTGAAGTTGTGCTTATTCAAGACCAAGTAGTTGTAGAGAAACACCAAGCTAAATGTCTGGCGGTTATGTAATGAATGTTTCATGCCACCAATAACAAATAAAAATCTTCGACAAATATAATGTTCTTCGGTATTGCATTACCCTTGAATGACCTTGAACAGCAGGATTATTAACTGTTCCCATACTTAAAAAGTAGGTGAAACTTGAAGTGCATGGAAAAAGAAGGAATAAAATTAGACTAACTTTTGTTTAGTCCCCTAATGGCATGATCTGAAGAGTGGTGGAGGCCAAACAGATGAAGGTATATGGTAAACAGTACCAATACCAATTTAATTTCAAATTTCAATGAAATTTGATATGAATATGCATTTATAACAGAGAAAGAGTATACCTTTCAAAAGTAACCTTATGTACATATGATTATTAGTTAAGCCCATAATGCACAGATGTTCAAAATCCACAGCGTAATTTTAAACTGAAAATGAATCTAATATGGAGTATGCACAGTCAGACAGGTCACAGAGTGTTATGGCATATTAGACTGGAGGCAACTGAGTCCCTCTCCTGCAGCAAGATAATTTTCACCTCCAGGATGGTTCTCGGATGGGAATGGCAAGATGTAACGGACCTTCCTTAGTGTTCCAAACATGTTCTATAGGGTTAGGGGCAGGTGATCTGGCTGGCTAATCCATGAGGTGAATATCCTCACTTTCCAACCAATCGCTGATCAGTTGAGCTCTATCTGTCATCAAATAACAGTAACCCAGGACCAAATGAGCTCTATGTCCTGAGAAGTCAAAGTAGGGTTCTAAGATCTTTTCTCTATATTTCAAAGTAATCAGGAAGCCTTTCTCAAACTCATGCAGGGGTGTGTTGTCATCTGATGTAATGCTGGCCAAACCATTACCGGTCCACCACTGTAATGATCCTTCTCCCTGATGAAGAAGCGCTGGTATCATGTTCCAGTATCTCTCCAGATACAGGAACACCAAAAACCAGTATCCAAAGTAAATCTTGACTCATCTGTAAAAAAGCATGATGCTGCACTGAAGTCTGGTCCAAGGCACATGTTGTCAGCAACATGCTAAACATGCAGTCTTGTGTGCTACAGTTAATGCAGTGCAAACAACATGTCTTCTAGCATACAGAATGATCTCATGAAGCCTTGAAGCAACTGTAGACCATAAAACTTGGTTCCAGTGGCATCATACAACTAAAATGAGAGCTGTGAAGCTGCAATAATCCACTGCAGCCACACTGAAAGTGCCAAATGATGATCCTCATTTGTCATTGTGGATTTTGGTCAACTTTCATGTCTTCTCAATATGTATCTAGTTTCCTGAAACCATTTCACAAACTGCATATAACACTGGGCATTATACTGAGCTCCGTAGCCACAAGCATTTGTGATTGGCCTACCTTACTACTGGCAATTCTAATCTACTGGCAATTCTCTATCTCATTCCATCATCCATACATTTACAGCTACTCATTTTACAAGTTACCTTATAAAATTTACCCAACTCTTGCAGTTACACTTCCACAGGCACATGTGGCTACATACATATTCTACTATGAATATTTGTGTAATTCTTTGGTAGCATAATTAGTATCTTTGGTTCGATACCCTTCATAAAAAAACACATAATTTTCAAATTCTCTTAATTTTGCATAAGAGTGTACTTTATTTAGTACTCATGCCAATAGAATTAAGGTCACTGCAGTTCTTTTCTGAAAATTTTCTTGCATATTTTTTTGTGAGAGCAGAAATTCAAATTTGAAATGCACTGAAAGTGAACAGATTTGGGAATAACATCAAAGGAAAAACTGCAATATTTGCAAGATAATAATGCTTTGAATGGCAAATGCAAGATAATACTGCAGTACCTGAAAAAATAAAGGATTCATTTCTACCCAATTGTAAATTCAGTAGTACAGATGTGCCAAATGCACCCTGCACCAAATTTGACAATTTTTTATCTAGCAAGGTAACCAAGCAATTTTATCGAAATTTTGTTTTGTATGGCAAGCCATTTAACCCTTTTAATCATTTCTGTATATTTTTCTTTGCTTTTTTTTTTCTTATTTCTCTTGTTCTTTTTCTCAAAAATGAATTTTTTACATTTTTATTAACTTTTTAAATGTTGTTCTCCCTTTTTTGAACAGTTAGTGTTTTGTTTTTACATTATTTTAATTATTTAAGTTTTTGTTTATAATTTGCTTACTAGGCCTAACAAGTTTACAAAAATTTGGTTTTCTTGCCAAAAACAACACAGTGCATTTGCCACATCTATTCTCATTCAGCATAGTTGTATTCTAAGAATGACTTGAATCTGTTGCATGATTACTGGTACTTGAAAAATAATCCAATCAGTTTAAAAAACCATTGATAAATTCGGTTGCAAATGAATACTAAAAATACTAAGAGTGTGTCATGAATACCCTTTAAGAGAAAAAAAAACATGCTGGAATGGATTGTTTATTGCAACCTGTGCTCAGTGAGATTTAGCTGACCCAGACTAACTCCATCACACAACTGACACATCACTGCAGAGTTCAATGACTATAATAGGCATGGAAATATTAGAGTTAGATTAGAGAATACTGGCATCATGTGGTACTATCTGATGAACTGTGTGGCATGGATGATAAAAAAAGGAAACGGGCGAGAAGGGGTCCATGGCAAGACGTACAATAAGGAGTGAAAATGACACTGAAATAAAACACAGTGTAACGTATAATTTAAAACTTTGTATTTAAACAGATAAAACAGTCTGGTAAATACAGGGTTATCTTAAAAGAAACAGACATTAAATCCTTTAAATCAAAAAAGGTTAGCATGAAGCATTTAGTACCATTTTATAGATATAGTCTTCAAGTTTATGACTTCCTCTTTTTATTTGTTTTCATAACATCTAGGTTTTCTTTACAGAACAGTTACTAATTTAAAATTCTGCTGCACATTTGTAGTAAATATTTGCACATTTCGGCATTAATATAATTTCTTAAAAGTAAAAAAAAAATATCATAAAGAACATACCATCAGCTTCACACAACTGAAAAACTAATGTATCCTTAAATAATACTTGATCGTTTAAAGCAGCTGTTGCCCTAGAAGAAATAATAGGCATAAAATTTGCATTATAAAGAGATCCATTTACTTAGATAAGTTATTTCGAATTCTACTATTTCTTTTCTTAATAAATCAAGACAAAATTAAGGTTCAGAAAATGTTAGATAAATAACAGGGTACAAATTAATATAAATATCATTAAAATGTAGCAGACAAGATACTTAAGATAATACTGATCATTTGTTAAAGTTATATAAGAGCTTATCAAGTTATAATTTTTCCAGATTTCATTTGCTAAGTTAGATGCAACAGTAAAACACAAACAGTGCTAAAAAAAGGCTCACTAGTGGCTCAGCAGCAAAGTCATTGACCACTTAGAGCCAGGTTCAAATTTCAGCAAATGGACTGCCTACATGGTCATTTCTGTAGTTTTTCTCATGTATTACATAGGAGCCAGTTTTCCTTAGAAAGTCCTCTATGGAAGCAGCCCTTCCCAAAACCAGATATCCCTCACGTGCTTTGCCATAATTAAACAAACCAATCGGCAATGCAAAATAAAATATTTCTCTTAAAGATTTATTCAGTGGCAGAGAAGATGAAAACAAAAACTTTGTTGCAGTATTACACAAATTTCAAGGTGTATTTTGTTGTTTAAATGATTATGGCAAAACATGCAAGTGCAAACGTTTTAACGAGAAAAGTCTGCTAATCTTGATGGATTGGCTTGAAATAGATTACAAATGCTTCAATAGATTTTAAAAAGAATGACAGCAATTTAGTATATGTAACTGGTAAAATATACCATTAGCCCAAAAGGGCAATTAGTGTGTGAATGGAATTTTGCATGGAATCACTATAAATGCATCCTTTCACTTTTCATTTGATTCAGACTAAGCTACTACTCAACAGACAGATCTATTGCTTTCAAATAGTAGCTTAGTCTCTTCAGACTAAGCTACTATTTGAAATCATGTCACTGATTCACTGATGAAGCAATTATACAAAAAGTGACAAGTAAATATCCTATCGTAATTTATAAAAACAATATTAAAATCTTATGTTTGATTAAATTATCTACTCGGAACACATTAATGTAAAAAGAACAACTTGTATAAACTTGATAACAAGATCTGAAGCCTAAAAAGAAATAATAAGCTTTGTTGTAGAGCTTAACTGAAAGGGATATATCAGAGATTTTTATCTCAAAATGATAACTTGTAGTTTGTTTATATAGTATAAATGTAATGCTTACATGAAATTAACACATCCAGAACCAGGTTTGGGGGAGTTCCAAACAAATGTTACTGATTTGTAACGCCTTGTGGGAGTGTGGTGGATATTTACCATAGCGCAAGTGAGACTTTTTCCATCAACTTGTTTTGTAACCGCATATTTATTTTTCAGATCCACTGTATAGCCTGCGTCTTCAGCAGATGTTGTGTAGAGACCAGTAATTAATAACTCATCGAAATCTGAATTTGATGTGACAGTAACTGAAAAAAATTAAATTATTTAAAATAATTTTCTTTACATTTAAAACATAAAAAAAACAAAATCATTAGCAGCCAAATAATATTAATAATATTCAATAAAATCGCCAAGTAATATACTTATGCCTTAATACAATTAAATTAATTTGAATCCATTTCCTTCCTAAAAGATAATTCACAAGTACAAACAAAACTTTCATTTCACAATACCTTCCTTTGCTCATTTTAATTTGCTGACCAGTACTGAACGAACTAAATATTTTGCTACAGGCCATTTATTTTATGAAAAAGTATAATGGTTCCCTCATCCTCATGGGAAAAAAATTCTGTATCTCCCATTTTAGTTACCAATCGATGAACTCGTATTCTTCATATCTCGAGAGAAGGTTAAGGACATATGTTCGATTTATAAACTGCATTGTCCTAATATATGCATTTTAATACAAAGTACGACTTCTGATATGACATGCCGAATTTTTTGTATATTGGAATCTATATTTCAAATTATATAACGTAAATATAAAATTTTATAAAAATCGCATTAATAGTTTTTTTAAGAATATCATTCAAAATTTTAGTTCTGTAGCGTTAACTGAATTTTGTTTACATTTGACATTTAAATATATTTAATTTAATTTAATTTAATTAATATTTAGGTAATTAATTAAATATGTTTAAATTTTGTATTTAAGAAACTTCTTTTGCATAATCTGTAATTTTCGTTTAAG
>KK112768.1:64302-106122 GCA_000611955.2 Stegodyphus mimosarum
TTAGCTTGCTAGGCTTCGCCGATTCAATGAATACTTAGGGGCAACAAGTTAGATTTTGATAGCTTCGGCTATATCCTTTAAGAGCTTTAGTTAAGCTAATTTTACTTCAAATTATTAGTATTTAAGTTCAAGCCCGAGTGGCGGCTTTATGTAAAGTTCCAAGTCGGAACTGATTGTAAATATATTGAAAAATAAAGGGTCTCAAGTCTCACGTGTTCTGTTCACACTTAAGCGATTATTCGCTTGTTAAGTGTTTGTGGGGTTCGGAGTTAGAACTTTAGATTTAAATAATTGCACCTCATAATTTAATAAATAAATATCTCATAATTGCTGTCGTCATCCACAAGATTCGAGAAAATAAGTTTTACCAGAATATTCTAGTGAATAATTAAAAAGCTTATAAAAGCTGAATTAACCACCTCAGCTCAGTTGTAGCTGTTTTAAGCGAACGGTTTGTTTACTTCATGCTGTTATTGATTGTATCGAATTCGCTGTGAGATTGAATTGAGTTCTGTTTAACGTTTGAGATATTGTGCGAATATCTTTGAGCAAATATTTCAGCACTTTGTTTTTATTTATTGTGAAAAGAACAAATTTCATTAACTTTTTAACGACTTGTGCATTCAATCCATTACGAACCCGCACCGCACGCAACAATATTATGAGATGTTATAATGCATTGTCCATAATATCGTCTAATACAGCATTAGGCTTATTCCATAAACTGCTAAGTAAATTGGAAATAAAAGTTGTAAAAGAGAACATATTTACAGCGTTTATAACCGGAAAATCTTGGTGCCACTTCAGGAGGTCAAAACACTGCTATCAAAGAAAACTAATGCCTCTCTTCCTTACATCCTTTGAACCTTATCTAAACAGGAAACTCAGCATTCTAATTTGAAGGCTAATACTCGCTTCCTATTGCGTTTGGACTTCCATCACTTTTTGAAGAATTATGATGCATTTCTTAGAACATGTGATCAGAAAGAAGCATTAAACTTTGTTTTGTTGTTTTATTTATACTCTGACACACGTAATTGCTGAAAATATTACAAATCTTTACGAAATATTAACCCAAGAATATACGGGTTAAATCTCAAGGCTTTTTTAATTTGCCGCTTGTTTTTACAATACAAAGGTTGATAGCTTTGAACTTATAGATATGTAGGTAGGTAGGAAGTAACAAGGAGTGGCCCATAATCGGTTTTCCACATATACTGCTTTGAAGCACTGGCGATCGATCCCTGCGTGGTGACCAAAACATTCGGTTACTTACCATTAAGATCAATGGTTTTTGACACGATCGGATGTTAATATTTTGTAATTGCGTCGTAAATATGCATATACAGATATATATTTTCTTTTTCCTATAATATTTTAGAGTCCCAAGTATGTGAAAAGAATACATTTTTAAACAACATTTCATTCTTAACGGACTAAAATACTATATTTTTCACAGAACAGTTTGCTCAGAACGGTTTGATCTAAATGAAATATTTTCACAAGTTTCCGTTAATTACATTAGGGAAAAAAATTAAGGTAATTCTATTTTATTCGGTTAAGGATCAGAAAAATTAAGATCAAAGTTCATTGTATTATTAATATTAAAATTATGCATTATTTCTTTTCTATTTATAGAGTTTCTTCCTAAAATACTTTCTCAAATATGGCATGATTTTTTTTAGTTTCTAAAGCATCTTTTAAATCGAAAAAATCTAAGTAAATTTATAATAAATGCTCTATTCGGTCCATTTCAGATTACAGCGCTTTTTGTTTTAATAGTGAAATACGTTAAATAGTACTTAAGTTTCTCGGAAAATTTCTGAAAGGGAATACAAAAAGGATTTTTTAAAAATATTATTTAAAACTTGTAAGTAGGTTATTATAAAATGTAATTAAATTCTTTTAATTACACTTGTCACATTTTTTTATCCTTATTTTCAACAATACATATTCTACAACACTTTTTCAATACTTCCTGAAGTACGCATCTCATGCTTTACAATACCTTTTAACAGATTGTTTTCCAGTACGAACAATTCTTGCTTAAATAGTTTTATAAACGTATTGGACAACAGGATTTCAACTTATGTTTGCAATTCAATGTTAAGACTATTATATATTTGTATAATATTGTTACGATATGTCCAGGAGCGGTAAGATAGCTTCCCTGCAAAACAGGCTTAGGGCTGCCATAAAATGGCAAGGGAAGGCAGGATTGCCGCATTTGAGGAGAAATTGTCCATTTGGCGACGCTTGGCGACAAAACCTTCTAGAATGGAGCACCTTCTAGAACCTAGCATGGAGAACCTTCTAGAACGAAATCTTCCTGGTTTAGCCCAGAACGTTCTGGAACAGAAGCCAAAAGCTATATAAACCCTGCTGGTACGCGGAGAGGCAGTTAGTTGGGACAGTGCGAGTCGGTTACGAGACAGTTAAAAGTCAGTGCGTAGTCTAGTGCCGAGTTGGTCGTCGAGTGCATCGAGCGAGTCTCTTAGTGTATCGCGAGGCAGTGCATCGTCGAGTTTGATCTTAGAGTGTGTTGAGCTCCAAGAACGACTGAACCGAGTCGGGAGCTACACTCTAGTGTATCGTCGAGTGCATCGCGAGTTCTAGCATGGAGAGTCTCGACAGTACGTGGAGTTCCGAGAACGACCGAGTAGAGTCGGGAGTTGTACTCTAGTGCTTTGCCGTGAAGCTGTCTCCACCGTTATAGCCTGATAGTCTGTAGGCTGGGTCGCAGATTGTTCCAGCGTGTTTGTAATAGTTTTTCGACGACTGCAAAGTGTTTTTTTTGGAGCTGTCTTGAAAAATACTAGCCAATAAAGTGTGTTTCGATACTTCATCGAGTGTCGTCGTTATTCACCTTAAATCCACGAGCCCTTAACGTACGTAAGAACAGGAAAACGTAACAATATTTATAATCATTATAAATTTAGATACATTTAATAATTAGATTTCTTCACAGTAACTTTGGCAGGAGTTTATGAATGAATACATCCTTCATTTCAAATACATTTATAAATAATTTAATAAATATTGATGTATTTTGTTAAAGGCAGATACATGCTTTTTGCAAGCATATGCATAAATACCCATACATATTTCATATTTTTCATTGTCGGCATGTGCAAATCTTTAATTTCTGCGCATTCAGTATATCTTTCGAGTGAAGTAATTCACAGTAATTTAACATATACCCGAAATTTTTACATACGAAATATGTATCATTTGAATGAAATTACATGCATTATTTTTAATACCCACTCAAAGGTCAGTTTTTCTTCGAAATTAATCCAAGATGGCATGTCTCCCTTTAGGCAGACAGCCCTTACATGCCTTACACTATTTAATAAAAACTTAATCTGACCTATGTGCCTAATTACAAATATTTTAACATGCATAATTTTATATTTACATTTGGCCATCAAGTTTCAAACTTTTGACTCAAAACGTGTTTTAGAATACATTCATTATCAAATACAAATCTTCTAGTAAATTCATGATCGGACCTCCTTTGGCATGATACACAAATGTTTTGATCTCCGTGGATTACCCTATTTTAAAATTCTTAATAAGCTGTCTTGATGATGTGGCACATTCACATGGTCACATCATCTTGAGCGCCCAATGGTACTTCCGCCGAATTCGCAAATGTATCCGCCTTCTGTTCCACATATTTGTGTAAAACTGTACATAATTTTACACAAATGTGTGATTACAAATCAAGAAAAAGTTGAAATATTGGCATATCTGTGTGCATATTTATTAATTTTGACAAGTATTGCAGCATTGGGCGGTAATTTTATTTTTTTAATTAACCCAAATAAGTAAAAATTGCGTAAACCCAAAGTGATTGTTTTTCAGTTATATAAAAATAAAATGATGAGTTTAAAATGAGCAACTGTAAAGCCTCTCTTCTAACAATTTTTAAAAAGTGCATGTTACGATAACATGTGGATGACAAAAAAAAATATTTTATTTAAAACCTTTTTGGCTTTTGAAACATAAAATAAGAGTGGCGAATACTCTATATCAAGGGTATCGAAAGATGTATACAATTTTAAAGGTACCGTAAGGTATTTTTCATTCGTTAAGCATAACATTTTTGCTTAAATCTATATTTTTGTAGATCAACAGCTTAGAATTTTATAAAACAAATTCATAATCAAAAAATAGCCAAGATGTGATTTTTGCGTAAATGTCACTAAACTATACAAACTGCCATTATCCATCACATAATTCATGTTTTTTTTATGCGGAAATGTCCCGTTTTTAAATTTGTATGGAACTGTCGTGTGTCGAAATACTCTTGCACTTAAGAGTGGTGTAGCACCAGGGTGCCTGGGTATAACAAACCCTACCCCTTGTAGAATAAATAAGTTGTTTAGAATTGTACAAAGTTAACCAAGGGAACTAGTCAGAATAAACATTTTTTTTCCATTAATATTAATATGAATATTAACATCTTATGTACTATATCTTAAGGAATTGTAGAGTGTGCAAATTCAAACAAAGTACGCAGACAAACTGCCGAAGAACCGGAGAACTAGTCCTGAAAAGACACATACACCACAGAACAGAAACAATAAAGAAGAAATAGGAAGTGCGGACTTATGGCACGACGCGAAAAACACAAATACAAAACTGAAACATGAATACTACTATTTACAAAACACACAGTACATTAAAAAACTGACAAGTAGCACTAGTCATCGACATATAAGATGGCCATGGGCCTTTCACAATTACTACTATCATTAATATCGTAGTCATAAATCCGGATAACTGGATTATCAATATTGGGGAGGTTTTCGTAGAATTTCCGGGCAAGCCGGCAGTAGTATTTACAGATATCCTCCACTTTAAGCTCCTCGTGAATTTTATTGTTGCGAACATACCACGGAACATTGGTTATTTGCCTTAGTATGAGATTCTGCACTCTTTGCAGTCTCTTCCTGGAACTTTTACATGAGTAAGCCCACACAGGGCAAGCATAACATAAGATGAGACGCAAGACGGTTTTGTAAATGAGCAACTTGTTGTCTATAGAAAGTATACTGTTTCGAGAAATTAAGGGGTGTAGTGTCGTTTCAGCAACTCGAAACTTTTGAATAATAGATGTGATGTGTGGGGCCTATGTCAGAGTATTACAGAGGATCATCCCTAAGTAAGGGACTTGCTTGGCCCATGGGATTTCTTGACCATACAAAGATAACTTTCCTTTCATTTTCTTTTTCCTCGTCAATAAGATGGCCTGGGTCTTATCAACATTAACCTTGATTATTCATTGTACCAGCCAAGTCTCGAGTATGTTTATGTAAGCTTGTAGTCGTTGGATTACTAGACTGGGAAATGCACTTTGAAATGCACTCGAAATACTCTTGAAGCGCTGTCAAGGGAGCTTCTGAATTTAAACAAAAAACACCCCATCTGGAGACCGAAGCTTCGGAGCAGTGCTTCACTTGTAGTGCGGAGTTGGCCCTTCCTTCATTTCTTACCCCCATGGCATAGCTAGAGGGAAGCGGAGGGGGTGGTTTGCCCCGAGCGGACCATTGCTTTTTCGGCCGAAACATTACTTCAAAGGAGTATATCATATGGATCGTCGAGGCAGGTAAAGAATAATGACATTTTGGATTGCCATACGGAATCAACTTCAGAAAAACAAGAATTTTTAATCTATAGTGTTGCTTGCGTACGGTTTCGTAATACAGTGAATGCACGAGTTCGCTAAAAAGTTAATAAAATTTATTCTAATCGCAAGAAATATAACAAAACGCTGGATTACTCCTCAAAGATATTCGTACAATATCATGCAATATAAACAGTAGCTATATTTTAAACTTCTAAAACGTTAAATAAAACGCAATCCAAAGCGCAGAGAAAGCTAATCCGATCACAAAATTACAGCAGCTAAGTACACAACAACAGCTCGCTTAAACAAGTACCAAGCTGAGATGCTTCTTTCCGACTTTTACAGCTTTTAAATCAGCCGCGCGAGACAATTCTAGCAATTTCTGGAAAACAGAAAGAGTAGAATTAGGGTTAAGGCTAGCCAATTACATTTATTCAAATTAAAAATAAATTGCGGTTGAATTACGGTTACAGCTAACATAGTGTTCAATTACACTTACTGAATTTCAATACAAATTACAGAAATATCCATGTATTCAATGTTAAATGCATGTGCTCTTGTATTTTTACTTTTCTGGCGTAGCTTTTCCTTAAAATATGTCACGCGCTGCATTGCACTAGGAAATAAAACAATTTTAGATTCAGTCGAAACTTTTGAATGAAAATTACGAATAGCAACTAAATTATGATCATGGTGACATTAATAAAGGAAGAATACCTCCTTAAGACAGAACTATTTAACAGGTTTTCTTCCGCTATTCAAAGAGAAAACGAAACAGGAACATAGAATGCCTCGTTTCAATTTTTTACAGTTTATCAGTAACTCAATCTCCAGAACAAGTTCATACAAACAAAGCAAAACTGAGCAAAGTAAATCCAATCTCCAGAAGAAAGTTCCAAGTATTATACTACTATTTCGAACTTTCTTGACAGTTGCTATTATTAAAAGAGTTTTATACATAAAATTCATTATAGAAGATTTTATATTTTTTCTTTCTTTCCTAGAAATACAAATGTTATTTTGCATTGAAGAAATCTTTCTATGTCGTCTATATAACAGCAGTTGAAGAAATCAAATAGACTTTTACAACGTAATCGATGGTTTTACTGACAAAAAACAAACAACATAGTTTTGAAAAGTTAGAATTAAAGTTCTTCAAAAATAAACTTGGAATTAAATTTGTCTATATCCTACTTTAACTCGTTTGTATATAAAGAGGGGCGGCAAATGCTGTAGCTATGCCACTATTCGGCAAAAGGTTAGACACATAATTTTAAATTTTATCAGAAAACACGGCGATGCAAAATAAGTGTGTTGCCACTCGGTAAAACACAATGTATTTATTTTTCGAATTTAATAAAGAAACTCGGGATTTAAAATAAATTTAGTGCCACTGCTGGAAATAAAATATTTTTATTCTTTCACGCGGCAGTGTTTTGCTATTCAGCAAAGCGTAAAGTATTTAATTTCTCTTTCAAATTAATTTTGAAAGAAAATTCCACACAACTTCCTCGCACAGAATATTAAATTATACGTATTTTTTTCTGCATTTCATTAGAGATATATTTCTCATTCAATTAATTAAATTTTCACTTCGTGGCAAACCAAAAATGCATAAAACCTAAAAATATCTTTATTTAAATTTGAAAAATGTAGAAAATATAAAACACCAAATGCAGTTTAAACAGTTAAAACAAATTTTCTTACAATTAAAACTGGAGTTTCTATGCAAAAATAATCAATTCGGCTAGCAAGCAAGCAGATTTTTCCTTGCACAAAACTGAGAGTTTACTTTTGGTCCCACTCGGCAAAAGGACACCGAAGGTGCAAAAACTGACTTAATTCACTATTCTGCTAAGTGTCAAATATAAACAAATATGGCTGCTGTGGTAAAAAAAAAAATAGGTTTAACCAGACTTAAACAACTTTTAAATTGTTGATAATTCTACAACTACTGCATGAAGATTATCTAAAGGGATAAAAACCTTAACCGGAAGATAAGAACAATGAAATTCAATCATTTTTAAAGCAAAAAATGCCCAATTTACCATCATACAAGAATAAAAAAAAGTTCCTCACGGAGCCGAGTAACAGAATGGGTATAAATATAGATATGTCTTAATTTTTCAAGCGTAGAAGAGGACACTGGAACTCTTAATAACTTTCGATGTCCGTCATGGCTGTGGTTAAGGCATACAGATGAAGACACGACTTGAATTTCAATAAATCAATAACCTTTATTCTCACACATATACAATTAAGTTGCCTGACCCTTATTCAATCATAATTAACTACGATAAATTTCCATGTACATTCGTTTTTTAATAGAAATGGCGCAGGCATTTTAAAGAAGCCGGGAATTATTAGCAATGTTGAAGCTAGCAGAAGAATAATGTAATTATCTTACCAAAGGTATTTATACTACATCTGATGTACAAGTACAGCTAATCTATGATTGTTAATTTTAGTTTTATTTGTTCTTTTCGAATAGCATTACATAACGATAGAATGATCTCGAATTTACAAAAGCTTGAAAACTTGAATTCTTCTCAAGATAAAATTTGACAAATCATCTATCTTTTCCTGATAGCGACTAAAACGCTCTGCCTCCAGTCTGGCTCGATCTCCTACTATAGGAAATGCTTTCACCAAGGAATTTTTATAAATGAATTATGAATGAATAGATGAATTAGAAGGAGAGCACCAAATCTAGAATGTTAATTTTGAGGTTGCCAATTATTTTTTAAATATAAGTGGGTATAAATATACACATATATATATATACTACTTTTTTTATACTTTACTATATATACTAATTTATGTATACTACTACACTTTGGCGGATTGCAACCAAAAAGGGAGGTGCACAGCTACATGTTATAGCAATCCTACGTACAAAATTTCAACGTTCTGACGCTATTCGTTTTTGAGTTATGAGAGATACATATATACATAGGTACATACAGACATCACGAAAAATCTTTTCTGAATCCATTTTATATCCTTTTTGCAACCCATGTTGGGAAAAAGAGTCCTTTATACTGCCCTTACGCAGAGATGTCAAGTAAAAACATCCTTGTATTGCATTCAATTGCAGTCAAAATGGATATTTTTGTTAAAATATGACACACAAAAATTTTTGCGATTACACTACTTCTTTTACTTCATACAACGAAGTAAAAAACTAAGCAATTTAAAAGCAATAAACGCGGATCTTCATATTACTAGCTAGACCCGTGAAACTGCATTAGTTGTATACATTAAAATCATCATGTATTTTTCTTTTTATAATAAGTTTAGTTTAATAGAAAAATGCAACAGCTTTGCATACCCTGCAAAAAATTACACTTCAATTTCACTTCCAGCTAATAAAAATGAAATCATGAATTGCATATGACAAGCCTGTAGTTAAACCAAATTTAAAACAGTTTAATTATTTGAAAGGGGCAGAAAGAAATGTTTTTTATAATTTATAAATAGTTTATACATATTTTCATGTGTTTCCTTTTAAACCATCACCAACGGCAATTTTTCAACACATCATTTTATGTTATTATTATTATAGTAGGGCCTGAATTAAGAATAAGTTTACTATAATCAAAATAGACAAAGCCAGGAACAATTTCAATATCATTTGAAAAAGTTTTCGGTTCAGTAATTCAAACTGAATTTAATCAAACAATTACTTATTGTAAAACAAAATGTAATGGAAAGTCTGTTCTGAGCAAACTTCGAGCCTTTTACCATAAACTGATAATTTCGGTCAGTTTTGATTACAGTAGATTTTCAAACCTATATGCTTTGCCTAAATTTTACACAAATCCAGATTTATTGCCAATGGTTACAGAAATTTTAAAAAAGGCACTAATTATACTTTTGCTCTCGAGCTAAAGAATATTTGTTTTCTTATATTTGCTACTTCTGATAATGATCACCACTACAGTTGGATAATCAACAACCATCCTGTTCTTACTATCATTAAAAATCTTGAAATACAAAATATTAACAGTTACAATTTTGGAAATCTCTTTAAACCAATGTTTGTATTGCTGTTACTTCAGGAAATTTTAACTGCATAATAACATACCACGATTTAATAAAAAAAAAGCTACAGGAATAGTTTATTTTAAATAAATATAATAGTTATGTTCTAAAGAAAATATTTTATTTACTTTCATTAATGCATTAAAGAATTATACAGCATGTTTCTATGTATTTAGATTACTGTGAAAAAATTAGTAAGCTGCAAACTTAACCCAAGGATTAAAATTATAGGTAGTTTGCCATTGCAAACACCCCCTCAGCAAAGCTTTTACCAAACCGCAAATCACTTTCAAATACGTACGGGTGCCATTCAAAAGGAACTGTTGCCAAAAGTCATTTCAAATATTTTAAACAAACCATGAATCACTTCCAAATACATATACGTACTACTCAAAAGGAACTGTTGCCAAAAGTGCTTTTGAAGATTTTAAACATGGCTGAAAATTATTTTTTACATTTTTAGTTGGTAATATGGGTGATTTTTTTTTCACTGAAGAGTATATAAACATTACAATATTTTATCTACAGTACATTAATGATGAATATGTAAGCATTGAATACATATACTTGAATGCATTCAGCATAACACATATATAAAAATGAAGAATTTAATTTAATAAATGCAGCAAACATTGAAATATAAAAAACATTATGTTTTAAATTTAGAGAATATGACAAACATACATACATATATTGTTCATATACAAATAAGTGTTAACATCACTAACTGAGATATTATATATTATAGCCATCATTTTCCATATTTTATTGTCTTTTTTTACCTGATATGATTAATGGCAAATGCAGAATAATGAGTAAGGAATGTCCTAAAGCTGTCTCAACTATTAAATTTAAATTTGCGCCTTATAGTTTCATAAAATCAATGAAATGCATATTAATGAAAAAAGAAAATTATTAAACTATATTTTAGTATAAAAAAAGCAGAAATTTAAAATAACAGAGAGCTGACATTTGGAAGAATAAATCTTAATAATACTACTAATACCTGTTAGAATACATATAAAGCAATCAAAATAGAAATATCAACAGACTTTATTATATCTGCATTTATAAACCCAAACTTCTGTTTTTGAAAAAAAAAAATCATTCAGTTCGAGATCATTTAATCATTTTCATTTTCTTTAATATATCAATATTTAAAAATCATAGGTAATAATACCACTAAATAAACAGGAATAAAAAAAATTATTGCTTTATATACTCATACTAATAATTTGAAAGTTAAAAAATATATTAGTTATGATTATAGCAAAAACTGTTCAAAATAAAATCTTCCCGAAAAATGTTTAGTAATAAATACAAAACATGAACGAATAAATAAATAAATAAAATGCTCTTAGTCTGTCTTGGAATGATTACAAAGAATTAAACTAAAAAAAATTTAATAACATTTATTTTGGGCAGAAATTTACACATCCAAGAATGGCAAATTTACATTAAAACTAGAAGGCATTTTATACACCAGCGACTGCAATAGAAATTTTTTCTTTAAAACTAACAAGCAAAGAGAAACTAGTACCTAACAAACTCTTCCAATATATGCTACTAATTTACAACCCCATCGATAAACCACCAAATTATGTACAAAAATGGTACTTTTGTGAATTTGACAAGCTGCATGATATTGTAATAGCCTTTTTTTCAATTTGAATACTGCTAAAAAAATGTTGACAATTTTTAATTTACTGAGAGTAAAGAAGATGCCATACGTCTTTCTAGGAAAAAGATAATATTACTTCACAATCTTATATGTGTAAATGGTCATGAAATGAAACTATGTGTAAGAGAAAGTACGTGGAGGTGTAACATAAGAAAATCATTAAAAAAAAAAGCATTCAATTTGGCAACTGACTTAGTGCTATAAGAACACCATTCCAAACAGTGCTGCATTTCATCTACAAATAGACAGAGGAACTAAACATCATTTAAGTGGTGCAATAAACTGCTCAACATCTATCAAAATACTATGATGAATTTGAACAATTTTATGAGAGAGTTTGTTCTCTAGATTTACTTTGACAACCTAAAGGATGAATACATGACCCTACAAAAATAGTCAAAATTAATGAGAGCCTGTGGAAGGATCAACAATACATTCAGATTGTTGGCAAGCTTATAAAACAGATAAGATTGAAAAGGCCTATAAAACAGACAAGATTGAAAAGCCATTTAACTGTAAATAATATATTTAATTTTGTTCATCTAACAATGGATGCTTGCACGCAAAAAGTGGAAAGGCTGTGGAGTTCTATTAAATGGCAAAATAAAAATTAAAAGAGTATGGCTTGACATCATCCAGAGCTTTCCGAATTCACATACCGGCAATCTTTTGGGGAAAATAAGCCTTTTAATGCCACATTAAAAGCAACTATGAAATATGGCAGCCACAAACTATATGCGAGTAGTTTAAATTTGGCAATAATTTTAGCACTGTTTTGAGAATGGGGGCCATATAAACCAAGAAGTACTGAATGAAGTAGTATTTTTCCTTTAAAAGTAACCCGAAAAGGAAAACTAGTACCTAACAAACTTTTCTGGAATCTAATGATGAAAAACTAAATTTTACTTTCAATGAATTTTAAAATGACAAATAACTAAATTCTACTTTCAATGAAACTTTTCTGCCCAAAATGTTGAGAATTTTTAATGGGACCAAGTGGTTGCACTTTTGGAAATGGCCAAATGGGACCAAGTGGTTAGTGACACTGACTGCCATACCGAAGAGCCCGGATTCGAATCCCAGAGAAGGAATGGATGTAATTTGTCCACTTCATAGGAGGCAATGGTGCCCACCTATTAGCTGTCTTTATAATAAAGAGACCATTACTTCTGGTCTTAGTAGTGGCCAATGCCTATAAATGGCTGGAGCCCACCAGTAGAGAGGAAAAATTAATTTAAAAAATAATTGAGTTTGTATATTTATTTAATATGATTTAACCGAATATGCACCATTACATAGGACATTTTAAAAAGTAGCTACAAGTTTTCTTTTCTTAAATATTGGTCTTAGACAGATAATTTCCCTCATAAAGTTTAAAAAAATAATAAAAATTTTATGAAAACTATTGCAGGTTCAATCTACGACTGGAATGATGTTGTAAATTTAAAAAAAATTCGTTTTTAATGTGATTTCTATATAGAAAACACTTCATGCAGTAAAATAGTCATCATGCTTTAATAAATTAAATGGAAAAGCTCCTCATCTTTATGAATAAAATTCAGAAATATTTAAAATGAATTTATTGGCTACAAAAGTTCTATTACTATCTAAAACTCAACATTTTCCAGCTTCATTTAGAAAGCAATAAAATAAATAAATAAAAATTTGTTTTTGGAATTATTTTTGTATTAGTTAGAACAGTCTGTGTTAGAGAATTTGTAGCTGATTCTATGAAACTACTAACTACTTACATCTTTGTGAATGTTTCAGGTACGGGCATTACATTATATGTAATTCAGAAAAGTATAATGACTTAATTAGAAATTCTGCAAAGTATAATGAATATTTTTGTCTTGAATTTTTCTCTATACAGAATACATAGAATTTAAAATCTTATATTTTCAGAGACCTTTGATCTGTAGTATAAAAACTGTTTCATTAAAATTCTCTAGCTTATTTTTAAAAACTTTGAGAAAATTTTTAACGACTCAATAATTTAGGTAAGAAAAATTTAATACAGTTCTAGTTTGAAAACAGAATTAAGAGCAGTTCATATTCATTTAGACTTCCATGTAAGGTTGAGTCAAATAAAACAAATACTGTAAGAAAAAGAAACATTAATTATCTTACAACAAGTGAGCAGGTAAATTTATGATCTAGTTATGCCCATTATGAAGAAGTGATATAAAGACGAATATCTGCAATCACCTACATTAGAATGGGATTATTTTATTATAGTATAGAACAGCTGCCTGCCTAAGTAGTGTTACAATTTTGATTGAAGGCACCCTGGGGATATAGATTCCTTATAAGTCTCACACCCATTTTTCTTACATACTGTAGAGTCACTAGAATTTTGTTTTTTCTTCTTTTAAGCAGAAGTCACGAAAAATTAATAATGCCCTCACCGGGACTTGAACCTCAGACCTCTCGAATACGCAATGAGTCTGCTGACCATTACACCATGAAGGCATGCTAAGAAAGCAGGAGAAATACACTCTTTTGCAAAAAAAATCGAAGCACCAAAAAGAACTTTGCAGTGGTGATGAAATTTGATATGCAAAAACATCTTGATCCAACATGCAAATGATCAAAGTTCCAAGGCAAATAAATAGGAATTGCGATCACAGTGCGCATTTCTAGTGCACAATTCGCAAAGTATAAAACCAGTAACAGAGGCAGAAAATTTATCTTTTTTTGTTGCTGTCATTGTAATTCCATAAACCAGCAACTAAAAATGCCATTACGATGATATCGAAGACCTTACGGACAACTAAACGACTTCAAACGTGGTCGCATTGTAGGGTTGCACGAAGCTGGGTGGTCATACCGAGCAATAGGCTGCCACCTGCAGTGTACAGACACTGCTGTATGAAGATGTTGGCAGCAATGGTTGCTACATGGTAATTGACGTTGAAATGAAAGCTCTGGAAGACAAAGGAGCACAAATGTGAGGCAAGATAGGACAATTGTTCGCCAGGCTCGAACCGCCCCAACGGTATCATTGTTGACTATTCAAAGCATTACAGCCACGTCTATACCTCCCATGGTACCATCCACCATCTCACAGCATTCGTCTGAGGTGGGGTTACACTCATAGAGGCCTTTAAGACGTTTGCCTTTGACCCCACAACTTTGGCGGAGTCGTCTGGAGTGGTGTCGCAGCCGATTATCATGGCTGCCAGCAGACTGGCATCGTACAGTGTTCAGCGATTAATCGTGCTTAGCTCTTGAAGCAGATGACCACCACCTTTATGTCTGGAAAGGATGGGGCCAGCGGTCCCAGTCAGCCTTTGTTTTATAAAGGCATATAGACAGAACCCCTGGTGTGATTGTGGGGGGCACTATTTCTTATGACAGCAGGTCATCTTTAATCATCTTCTCTACAGCTTTAACAGCTGAACGATATGTTGATACCATCCTGTGGCCAGTTGTATTACCCTTCACGCCACATCATCCTGGGGCCATTTTCCAACAAGATAATGCTAGGCCACATACCGCTCGCATATCTCTGGATTGTCTCCATGAGGTTGATACTCTTCCTTGGCCAGCAAGCTCACCAGACCTTTCACCAATCGAGCATGTCCAAGACATAGTAGGCCACCAGATTTGGGCACCACAAAATATTGCAGATCTGGAGTGACAACGGATGAATGCCTGGGAGAATGTGTTGCAGGATGACATTAGGAATCTCAACCACTCCTTGCCTCGATGAATTCTAACATGCATTGCTGCCAGGGTCAGTTCAACCAAATACTAATTTGAACACTCAATGGGTAATTGGGAGCCACGAAAAGGTACTATGACCTTGATTTTTTAATCATTTTATTATCTGTGTATGAGCTATACACATATTCAATTTCATCAGAAACAACCACTTCCTTTGTGGTGCTTCGATTTTTTTGCAAAAGAGTGTACCTTATAATACAAGACATCAAAACAACTTTCGGGCTTATGGATTTTAAGTTTCTCTCTTCTACAAACATAATAGAGTAATAAACACCCACATTTTATCTGAGATTTAAATCTGAGCCGCTACTGCTATGGCCAGGCTTCATTAACCACCATACTGAACAAAGTAATCTATGATGTAAATGCTGAATTCTTATAGTAGTCATTGAGCTCAAATTTTTATTTGAGTCTACTTTATTTGAACTTTAAAACCTCAAATTTTTATTTCCTGTATCTACAAGAAACATTAATAAAAAAAAATAATAAAATCATTAAATGTCAATATTCTTAAAATGAGTATGCATAAAATGATTAATATTCATATACATACCTTCATAACTTGTATTAGGCTCATAATACTTAGGAGATCCTTTTATGCTAACCGATAAAGAAACTTCTCCTTTGGCCTCACCAGGTTGATCAACATTATGATGATACTGGCAGAGAAGAAAAAATGACATAGCTTCTAAAGTTTGTCCATGGCTGCTTTTTACATTTAAATAAATTCCAAAAGTGCAGAGTAAGAATGCTAACAACAGGTTTTCAGATATAGCTGCCATTTTGCTTCTATACATTGTTCCTCATTAGTTATAATTCATAAAGCTGTAATGAGACAAATATAAATCTGTCATTTTTAAACAATAATTACATGTTAAAAGAAATGTATAAATTTATCTTGAAAGAGAATTTTTAAAAAGCCTTTCGAATTATTTTTTGATTATTAACAATAATAAAACATACATTTTTAGTACAAGTGGGGATTTGTAAATTTTGCATTCTACAGACTATTGATTGAAACCATCATTTATTTAATTTTTTCATTCCTGGGAAGATTGCTTAAGTTGTACTGCACAGAGTGGCAATATTAATCTTACACAGGAGTAAACTTAAAACCTTCAATATCAAAGCAGTAACATACTAAAAATATATGGGTATATATATACATATATATACTAAATATGTCATTTTTATTTGTTTATTAAATTATTAAAAAAATTCATACAATATTGAAGCTATCATTCCAATGAATATTGAGAAAATTATAAATTAAATAAAAAGGGAAAACAAAAACTATTTCAAGTAGAATTGAATCCAGAGTAACATTTTGAACTCATTAATTAGCCTTAAAACAAGATATGAATATGTTTGAGACCACAAATTAGAGAACTAACAACCAAATTTTCAAAATTATTAATTTTAAGTATCTTTTTAATTAAGAAATAAAAAAGTATCACGCTGAAAGATTAAATACCTTTATAACAATTTCTTATCCTACTATTTTGAAATAAAAACTTGCAATAACAAGAGCTTATAAAAGAAGGGGTGTTGTCTTAATTTTCAATTATCATAATTTAAGCCATAATAATCTGTCGACAAGAGACACCAAAAATGAAAGGTAATAAAAGGTACAAAATCATAAAAGGTACAAATAGTAAGGGAAACACAGAATTTTTATTTTTAAAAATGAGTTTTCATATAAGGAAAGAATATTAATATTGCATTTAAATAAATGTAAACAAATTGTTATTAATATAACATATAAATAAATAGTAAATGCATATGATAGTTTTCCCTTCCTCATGATATTTAGGACTTTTTTCTTTTTACTTTATGAGGAGGGGGTGTTATATTTTACTATGGATAAAAGGATGATATATATAATCCCTTTTCCTTTGTAATTTAGAAGTAAAATAAAAATTGAAAACACCTTTACTTTATTTATAAAATAGAATAAAATGATGATTTAGAAGATTAGAAATCACAGATTATAAATATAAGACACATAAATAACTACATGCAAGAAATTTGACAAAATGTAACAATAACAAAATTTTAAAATTTTTCACGAAAAAAAAACTATTACCAATTGCACAAAATAAGAAAATCTTGAATCACACAAGTTTGTTCAGTATAGAAAGGAATATACTATCAAAAAGAAAAGTGCTACTGTATTTATAACAACAAATTAGATTTTCTAAATAGAAAGAGATTTTCAATTTTAGCAAAAAATCAAAACATTCATATTAAAATAAACAAAATTACAATTTAATATTTAAAGGAAAAGCTTACCTCATTTATGTTTATGTAATTTCAATTTTGTACAATAATTTAAATGCTAACTTGTTATGAGTATGTACAAAAAAACATAATTACAAAGAGCAGATTGGAAAAGCTCACTCACATGAGATTTCTCCGCCTTCTGACTTAACAGGAAATATAAGAATGATAAGAACTGTCTTAATTGTAGGAACTGCAAATCAGCAACTGCCTCACAGTGACCAACACATGAAAAAACAATTGCTGCAATTCTATTTCCTGCCATCATTGCTGCTATCTAAAAATACTTAGATTACACTTGAGGAAGACGATGAAATAATACACAGTGAAATAGACAAAGTGCATTAGATAAAATTAGAAGATTTACATTTTAAATAATAATAATTAAAATAATTATAATGGAATAATTTTAATAAATGATATTACATTGGAGAAAAATTTATGACTGAATTTACAAAATCATTAAATATGCATTTTGCTATGTCAATGATTCAAACATTTTCATATAACAAAATAGCAGAGTCAAGAATTACATATTAAAAAACTAAAAATTTCCATCAGGTGAAGTTATAAAAATGTGCATTCCCTGATTATAGCAGTAATAATCAAGTGAATACCTTGACTGCCATTCCCATTAAAAATTTGAAACAACTTGAAATGTGTTTGAATAGACTTCATAAAATATTGTTCTAAAAAAATTTAATTTCTCATCAATGATTTCAGTATTTTTTAAATACTTTAATAAATATGAAATATAATTTTAGAAAGTATGTCAATATTTTAATAATTTCTGAATGCTTTGCATATAATACCATATTTAATTTAACACATATGTGATACAAAAATTTAAATACTTCGAAGTTTCGAAACATAAATGTCAACATAACATAAAATGTTATTTGACAAAAATCACAATAGCTTGAACTCTTCCATTTATATGAAAATATGATGATAAAATTTTTCTAAATATAAAAAATGTGTCTCTTAGGTTAATTATTCCACTTAACAAAGAATGGCATAATTTAAAACTTTTATTAGCAAAATTTACTTTGCAGATAAGAGCACTTTTTAGTTACAGGAGATGAGAACAATATATTTGATTGAAAAGTGAATAATAGAAAACAGTGTCAGCTTAAATCTATTTAAATGATTTTTTTGTCATTATTCTAATATCTCTACATGAAACTGCATAAATAACAATCAATATGCAACTACCTGAGAGTATCAAATTGATGCCTTTGATAAGGAATTGTTTGGCATGTGTTGCCCTGTAATAAGAAAATGCCTGCATATTTTCATTAAGAAGCATAGCAGATGTTTTAACGTTTCAAAGTGATAAAATATAATGAATTTTTGATGTTTTATGTATTTTAACAATTCAGTTTTTTTCTTTGTTCATACATATTTACTTTCAATAAGGATGCTAGTTTTTATTAGAGTGTCCTTAATTTATACAAATTACGTATAAAAAAATTATGCATTATCGAGGCTATGCATCCATCACAATGTGATATTACAGACCCAAATAATTTTCTTTTAATGTATAAAATGATTATACAGTGCATAAAGTAATTATTATTTGTAGATATTACACAACCATATTTCCATTTGCATATTCATTCTAATTTTTTTCGAATCTTATCATCATACGTGTTCATCAAATTTTATTTGTACAGGCGATAAAAAATTAAATTGAGTATAATTTTTTTTAACTTACTGCTAACTTACAAGACCATTGAACCTTTTTTAAAACTCTATGCATAAAAAACAGCAAATTTGTTAAAGTGTATGAAAGATAAATATAAATAAAGCATGTTATTTTGTATAATAATGATGATTTTCAGCATTATATCACTGTCTATCTCATTATTTTGAATTTTTTTTTAAAAAAAGGGGGAGAGAGAATTTTTTATGACAACTTTACATATTCGTCATGCAGATTGCATTATCTTTAACAAAAATAATACTCCCTCTAGGTATCTCTTTTGAAAAAATTAACTAGCTCAGTTAGTCTTTTAATTTGTTTACACATAAAACATTACAAATGTTGATGATGTAATTCACAGAAAGAATAAAAATGCTTTATACATATCTAAAAAATAGAAATTTGTTATTAATAAAATTCTGAATTCACAACTGTTCTGAAAAAAATTATATTTTAACACCAGACGTGCAGAACACTGTACACACACTGTTTATGGATGACAATATAATATGGTGAAGTGATTTTTTCAAAATTAATAGAAGTTTTCTGCCATTTTATAAATGTTATTTCACTTTCCCCTCTTTTATAGATCTACTTTATATTTACAGTTCATTTCATTAATCTTAAAAACAACTGAATAGATTGATAGTGTTTAAAACTTACTTAGTGTTTAAAATTATTTGCAATGAAATCAACCATGTCATTTTAATTTTTTTCCATTTCATAAGTTTATACATATTTTCCCTAGCAGAAATATTTTATACGGAAAAAAATAAATAAATAAATAAGTAAAATAAAAATAGATTACCATGAACTATTGGTTAAATATTGCTCCAAGATTGTGAAAAAAACATGAACATGGTATGTCCTATCCAAGGCCAGATTCATTGTTATTTGTTAAAATTATTATATTATTATTTGTTGTAATTATTATATTATTACTTGTTGGAATTATTATATTATTACTGTTCGGAAAAAAAAGAAGATTTCAGGTTTCCATATGTTCTATTGTACATAGTTCAAACCAACAGTTTGTTTTTTCTTCAGTGCTACAATTATTGCTCCTTTAGGAAATTAAAAAAAAATGAGACAATGCATTTCATTTTTCTATAATGTCTCAAACACAGAACAGAAATTTACATTCTTGCATGAAATTTTTATTTTGCAATGACATAGTATTCTCTTTTTCACAATTTTCTAAAACCTTTATAATCTTTTCAGAATTTAGAGATGAGTGATTCCCATACAAATTTCATATTTAAGACATATGCAGAAACATCCATTATTAAGATTTATGTTAAATTACATAATGGTTTCATTAAACACTTTAAAATAATATTACAAATGTTATGATTTTGAAACAGAACATTGTACTTGTCTTCATAATTTCCATTATGCTCATATTAAAGGCCCTACAGTCTCCCCAATAAAATAAAAATATTTTTAATCCCATATTTGTCTTATTAGAAAGAAAGTGAACTTAAAATTTTGAGTGATGTAAGAAGGCACTTTGATATTTTGCCCCTATTTTTCCTGTTTCTTCTAGCAGTTTTTCTCACTAACACTCAATTAAGCTATAAAAAGTTTTCATCTGTTTGAAAAGGAAGTGATCAGGAATAAACAACAATGAATCTGGCCTTGGATGTGGCATACCATGTTCATATATATGTATATGCCCACTTGACTCGGAATTTTGGAGAGCTCATAATCTTGAGCAAAAAATGCAATATATATAAATACATACTTTTGTAATTTAAAATATATGATCCATTTTGGGTAGCTGAAAATTAAAATACCTTTATGAGTTTCAAACACGGTGATGAAAAATAATTACTGCACTTCCTACTTTTAGTCTGTATGGCATACAATAATAAACCAATTAATCCATTCTGGTAACTTAGAAGAAAGCTAAGAAAAGCGTAAATATTTTGATGCTAAACATATGTCATCGTGAATTTATATTATCGGCATTCAAGCAATAAATAAATAGTCATTGCAAATTAAAATTTTAAAGCACACTGATTTCTCGAAATACTTAATTTAAAATTTTGCGACAAGTCAACATCATTTCATAAATTTAAAACCGTGACTACCTTTTTAATTTCAGACAGTCTGTCTTTCAACTTACACATCCTTTCGTTTCTGAGTAAGAACAAAACAAAAGATCGTACTTTATCCATCATCCTTATAAATAACTTAGGAATGTATGCGCATAATACATTCACGCTTTGCAATATATCAGCAAGTATAAATATCCACATCTTTAACAGATAATTCGAAAGAGATCCATTTATATCGTAGCTAACTTCTACGAGAAACATCTTTTCCCTCATACCTACTAAAACAAATGTCATTCGAAAAGAGTAGCCAACAGCAGACGATGCAAATAGGATGTTGCCACACTTCAAAATTTATTTTTTAAAATTTTTTTCTTTTTCCAAATGACTTATAAAATATTTCTTAATTGCAAAATGAGACCATAGAATTAAATTAGAATCAAAATTTTTAGGGTTCTAATAAAATTTTATTTTTAATAAAGTGCGTTTTAAGTAATTTGAAAATTTGTTATGCTTAACGAAGAAAAGAAGCAGGAGTGGGTCACATTTAATTGATTTATACAGTTGATTGTATTTCATTTAGTTTCTTCTAAGTGTAGAATTTGATAGGATTCGTAAATGTTTCTAAAGCAAAAAAAAAAAAATTCCTAAAATATTTACTTCATGAGAGTTGGCAACAACATTTAAAAGGATTTAAATTTGTGTTTACTTTTCGTTTTGTGAAGAAGATGTGATGTTCATTTAAATTTAGTTTAATGTTTGTTGCTGATTCAAAATGCTTCGAGACGATATTTCCAGAGAGGCGGAACTTCAAAGTCTTTTACAAGATGAAAGAGACAGATGTAGTCAATACAAGCAGATATATCAGACACTGAAAGACAAACATGCCGAGTAAGATGATGAGGTCTCTCAAATATTTCTAATGTACTTCGCTGTCTCTAATGATTTTTCTTATAATGGTTTAAGTTTAATTCTTGATCATCTTTTCCATCTTAGGTTACAGGAGGAACTGCAATCTATTTATGAACAACTAAAAGATGCTGTAGCACAAAATGAACAGATAAAGTCATCTAATGAATCTTATATTCATCATTTACAAGCTAAAATTAAAGAACAACAAGGTGAATTAAATATTTTAAAAGAAAAGGTACGTTTCTCTTAAGTTATGTGTAGGTCAACATTGAACTTGGGAAAGCTTTGATTAATCTTTGTATCATTATTACATCCGATTGTTATGTATAATTTTTAAAACCATCTGATAAATTATAGGTTATTGTCAGTTGACGGAATCTCAAAATCTTCGATGAGTTGCTTAGAGTAGCTACTAAATAAAAGTGTACTTACCTGTAACACATTACAGTTAAGTAAATTACATAAGGATTTACACTTACTGTTCTCATTTTAACTGCTAAAAAATATTTAACGTTGTAGCCTCAAAGCACTGTTCACTAGGAAAATGACAAAGTTACTTATCATTCACTGGGTCCAATAAAATTTCATTTGAAAATCATGTTTTATCTTTGACATCTGAATTGAATGTTGTATATCTGCTTGGTTTTTCAACACATGGAAAATATGAAAAACCAAGCAGATCATAACACTGTAGCCTAATCTGTTGTATAATTATCTTTTGTATTTTTATTTTAATAAAATTCTGAATTTTTTTTTTTTTTTCTGCATGATATATTCTCTCAGAATATTAAGAATCATGCATATTTGAAGTTTACCATGAAAAGCATTGGAATTTCAGAAAAGCTGTAATCCAATTTTCATTAGAAAAACTGTCACAAAGACATCCCTCCTTTTAAGCAGATAATCCTCATTGCTTGACCATATCAAATAACCAACTAAGTAATGCTGTCGAAAAAATGTGATTTTATTCATAGCTTCAAATAAAAAAAATCCATCATGATTTAAATTCTACTAAAATTTATTGAACGTCGTAATTAATTTGGCTAGACTGCAGATTAGGAGCCAGCTGCCAAATGAAGTGAAATCTTGCCAAATCTGGTAACCTCTTGGCGTCATGAAAATCATTAGGGTTTAATGTTAGAGTTTATAGAATTTAAGCAGGCTTTTTGAATTTTTGTCATTCCACTGCTTCTAGTAGATTGTGTGAGCAAAAAGACTGGCGTTGAAAGAGTTGAACGTGTGAATTTTACTTATTTGATTCGGTTGCAAGATGAGGGTGAAAGATGTGTGATAGAATGGTGCGTGAATTATGGTTTGATTGCGAGTATGTACGAATGTCCTAAGTGTAAAAATAATGTGAAATTAGTTGAAAAGAAAGATGTGACAGATTTGTGTGAATGGAGGTATGAGTCCATTATAATGTGGTTAAGCACGTGCTTGAAATGAGTGTGCCATTTTGAATTTCATCTCCATTGTATTATTACATTTTAGTGTAGCTATAAACAAATGGAAGTTTCTAATGTTTATTATAAATAAAAATTTACTGTAAAAATATAAATTACTTAGTTAAAATTGTTTAAGCACTTTTTGTTTTTTTACTATACAGCAGTTTACTCATGTTTCAGTAGATCAAAATTTTGAATTTTATCTTCCTTTTTCTTCTGCATTTTTTTTTAGCTTAAATATGAATCAATGCTTTCCGATCATTTATTGCTGATTTACTGCTTATTACAATTGATTCAATATTTAACAATTACATTATTACAATTCAATATTATTGATCCCATAAAATACATAATTATTAACTTTCAAATAATTTATTGTTGTTTTTACTGAACTTCTATTTTAGATATTTTTTCATGTTTACAGGATTCATTCAAATTCTCAACCATCTAATATGGTGATATGATGGGTTAGTGATTTTCTAAAATGCATGAAAATAATCAGTTCGACGACGTTTCGAAAACGCGCCAAGCTGGCCCGTAATATGCAGTTTTACCATTAATTTTTATGAGGAATTTTTAGATTATAATATACTGTCAATAAATATCACAACATTGCCACTAGATGATAAATGATAAAATAAATACTATGCTTGATTTCCATTCATTTTTTTTTTCTTTTCTTGTAACCTGATGGTCTCATTTGTGAAATAATTTTTGTTTGCCTAAATAAAAATAAATTGCTAATTGTTAATTGTACAGTTTAATTTTTTTTATGTAATTTTTTCCCCCAAGCATTTCAGAATGTATTTAGAACTTTCCATTATCAAAATGCATCTGAGGTTTATTCTTTATTGAAAACTTTACATTTCATACTAAAATTCCTGCTTGGTACATTTAAAAGTTACTTTATATATTACTAATATATATTACTGAAAAATAGCAAAATGGACAATAATTTGAAACTTTGCTGTCCAAAAGAGAAAAGATGATGACATATAGTTATCTAGCCTGTAAAAATTACTTTGCTATTGCCTGTATATTCAGATGACATGAAATTAATTCAAAAAGACAATTATTTCCTTTATGCAAGCTATTTAAAAATGTATCTATCTTTGAATAGAGACAAATGAATATTTAAATTTTTCAAAAGTCTACTTAAGAAGATTTCATGTTTTAATAACAAAGTTATTTTCAATTTGTTTTCTTTATATTCATCTTTTAAATGACTTCAAAAGCGGTCGGAAAAATCCATGCATTTCAATTTGTTTTTAGTGCTGAATAATTTTAAATAAAATTATATAGATTTTATATTGAATTCTATGTATAGAGTGCAATGCTATTTAATTTCATTCAGTAGTTCTTAAATTGGCATGGATATAAAATGTGTTAATTATATGAGGGAATTTTATAATTCCCTATGAAGTTGTTTTCACATGAAAACTTCTTACAATTGTTTTCAAGAAATAACATTTCCTTTCTATTGATGAAAAATACCAAGTAAATTTCAATTAACATCATAAACTGAACAAAAATAATTTCATAAACTCTCTGTAACCTAATTTTTAGTTTATTATGATATTAGTTTTTTATAACTGAAATATTTTTAGAATATTTCTAAAATCACTCTATAATATTAAAATTTTGAAATAAAATTTCTCATGGAATTTTATAAATTTGTAACTTTCTCTCTCTCTCTCTCTCTCTCTATATATATATATATATACTTGTATATATATGCATTATACGCTGTATGTATCTATTATGCTTTGTGTCAGTGCTTATAAATTTATGTATTTATTAAATGTCACTGACCATTGTACAAATGGTAAGCCTTCATCTACTAAACTAATTAATTCTTTAAAACATGTGTACTATACTGTTTTTTTATAACATTTAAACTGGTATTCTGAAGAAATGTGCAGTAAAATTTCATATCTCTGTCATCAGAAATTTAAAGTACTGTATAATTGAGAATATAAAATAATGTGCTGCTTCATATAAAAAAATGCTGAGAATTACTAATTGAAATTCTTGAAAACAGCTAAATAAATTAATAACATAGATTAGAAAGGGTAATAAAATAATCTGATAACTGAAATTCTGTTTTATAAACAATTATTTTATAGTTAATATATAACAAAAGGAGGAGTTAAGTTTATTTTAAATATAAACATGCTAGTCAGAAAAGAAGCCTGATTTGTTTTAATTCTGAAACATTTTATGATCAAACATCAGCATTCTTTTATAACAAAATGATTTTTTTTGGCCATTTTACTATTAACATGAGAATAATATTGTATTAACTTTATGAAAACTTTTGCAGCTACAGTCTCATGATCCCAAGAAGATTCAGACAGCAGTACTGGAAGAGGCAACCAAGCATTATGAACTGAAAATGAAAGAACTGCATTCAGAAGTTGATAAGTTACGAGAACAGTATAATAATCTGCATTTTGAGAATGCAGTCCTTAAGTGCCAGTTCAAAAGTCGTGAATCCGAATATTCAAGAAATTTAGAAAGAATGAAATTGCAACATCTTGCTGAAGTATGCCATTTTTCAAATATTTTAATTTTAAAAGTTCTGATTTGAATTTATATTGATAAAATAGTAAACAAAACTTGATTAGTTGTTATATATGTAAGTCAATTATTTATGCCAATTGATAGTTTCACCAGCACCTTTAGAGAAGAGAGGCAGGACGATAGTCTGAAGCACGGAATACAGTGTGCTGTGCTAAGCAACCCAGATTTACTGAAAACTCTAAAAACTAGTTTTTAGATTAGTTTACTATTTTTAATGTTGATTCAGTGTTATTCTTATTTTAAATCTGATTATAACCTTTCCCTTTATCCCTACTAACATTTTGGTACTATTTTTAAAGGAAGTACAAGGAAAAATAGTTTAATTCACTCTTTATTATGTACGGCTGTCACAATATAATTAAACGATGTAATAAAGTAATATAATTTTTTAACAATTTAGGAAATTATCACTTGTGACTAAACACTCAATGAGTGTCCTTTTCAAAAAGTTTGAAACTAAAGTTTTCTGTTGTCCATAATGATGGTAACTGTGATGTCATTATGCTTATTTTTTATTTTATATAATTTTAAATTATCGAATGTTGTTTTGTCAGAGTTAAGTAGTTTAAAATTTTTTCTTGTTTTTATTGTTTTATTTTCTGCCTAAATATTGCAGTGAAGTAAGAATAGTTGCTGAGCAATTTATTTTTTCCTTTTTAATAAAGTATTTTTGCTTAAGTCTTTCTATGCTTCTAATGGTGGAGTGTAGTGAATTGCATAGTGTAAGAAATATATACAGATTGATAAGTGTCTTACAGAAGAACCACAAGATAATGAAAAGATTTAATTCAGTATTATTTCTGCAAGCATTTAAATAACTATTAATATTTCTGCTTTAGTTATTCGCAAAATAGATCCACTAAAGCAAGGTGGCAAGGCCATGTCTGATCATTCTTTTTACCAAAGTGTTACAAGATTTATTCTAATGCAGGTCAAAGATCCAATGTGTCAGATGTAGTCATATAATCGAGAATACAAAGTATTAAGATTATGGATCTTGCTATAGTAAGTCCAATTCTAATTCAGTATTTTATAGATACAATAAATGGAAGCGTTTGAGTGAAGTTTGAAAATTGCATCTCATGCAAAGTATTCTTTATGCAGTGGACTAAGATTGAATCAACAACTGACAAGCAAGGACAGTTATTAATATCTTTAAAAAAGGTTATATGGAATAATGTGTTTCTCACATTAAAAAACTGGACTTTATATTTGGCTGAGGATAATTTGGTTTTTAGGGAAACATGGGATAAGTGTACCGTATTTGACGGCATATAAGACACACTTTTTTTCCTAAATTTGGTCTAAAAAATTTTACCTGCGGATAAGAGGAATTCTGGGATAAGTGTTTCAACCAAAATGATAATCAGTGAGGCCAAAGGATTTGCGGAAAAACATGGGAATCAGAACTTTTCAAGTTCTGAGGACTGGCGCTACAGGTTCATGAAAAGGCAAGGCTTATCAATGCGCACAAAAACAAATATTGCACAGAAAATGCCAGCAGATTATGAAGAAAAAATACTAGCATTTCATAAGTTAGTTATAAAAGCACGCAAGAAAACTTCTTTTGAGTTCGATCGAATAGGAAATATGGATAAAATTCCACTCACTTTTGATGTACCATCCAACAAGACTGTGAGTATTAAAGGGTCATAAAAACCACAGGTCATGAAAAAACCCAATATACAGTAGTTCTAACATGTTGTGCTGATGGCACAAAACTAACGCCATTTTTCATATTCAAAAGAAAAACTCATCCAAAAGAAAAACTTCCAACGGATGTAATTGTTCATGTTCATCCGAAAGGCTAGATGGACGAAGCTGGAATGAAACTGTAGTTACAGAACGTATGGGCGAGGTGACCTGGTGGACTCTTAAGAAAACCCTCTCTTTTGGTTTTGGATCAGTTTAGCACCCATAGAACTGAAACCATAAAGAATAAAGCGAGAGAATTAAAAACCCAGATAGCTGTCATTCCTGGTGGACTGACTAGCAAATTGCAGCCTTTAGACGTATCGGTGAATAAGCCATTTAAGGAAAAAGTGCGAGAACAACGGAGCAAGTGGATAGGAGAGCCACATCATGCCCTCACACCCTCAGGTAGAATAAAGTGGCCCTCTATTTCACAAGTGGGTAAAAAGATCTTGGGAGGACGTAAAGGCTGAAGTAATTGTTAAGTCCTTTAAGAAGTGCGGAATCAGTAATGCTCTTGACGGAACAGAAGACGATGCATTATTCGAAGAAGGTGATACTAGCAATGACGGAAACAGTAGTGATGACGATATTCTCGTTTTCGATGATGATGGTAGTGAAAAGGATATTTATGGTTTTTGAAAGTGATTAAAGTCTAATTTCATGATAGGCAACGTTTTTCTTGAATCTGTGTTTTTTGTTGTTTCTGCTTTTTGTATTATGTTTGATTGCTTGCTGTTCATTCATTTATTCATTATTGAAATTTAAATATCATTTTCAAAATAGCTTGCCATTTGTTAATTTTCCTTAATAAAAATATGTTTTGTAATTGCATTCAATGATTGTTTATTTGGCTTTTACAAAACGTGAGAAAAGAAAACCACATTTTTTTTAATTTATTGTTGTACCGTGCTGTCGCACGGACTATTAAAACTTTTTTTCCTTGTGTGTGGCCTTCTAAATAATGGTGTGTCTTATATGTTGTCAAATATGGTACTACACACCAAGTAATGAAAACTATTAAGGACTTAACTGTTGGTAAAATTTGATCTTATCGTAGAGGAGTGTGTTAAAATGGTCGGGAATGATGATGCAACAGAGTATTATTGTGGTGAAAATGTTTAAAATGAATTATTAAAATTTGTGGCATTAGCAGGAAAATTTGAAATTTTGCCCAAAATTAAGCCATCAAAATATTATTTAACTGTAGTGAACTTCACCCTAGCCATTAGTCAAATCAAGCAACTTTTTACAGTCATTAGACTCACTCTTCAGCCTTTCATCCCTTAAGTGGGTCGGTAAAATGAATACCAAGTTCGCTGGGAAACTAAACACCGGTGGTCCTGCTATAAGCTGACCACTTGTCCAGGGCATGTGCTGAAAAGGTCAAGAAAGCAGAAAAGGGGCACTGCAAGCCGTAGCCCACTAGAGCCACTGAGTTTAGTTTTAGACTCACTATATTATTGATAATATTGTGAGTATAAAAAAGCATTTCACTGCATTTTTGATTGCCGTAACACAACTGGTGTAAGTTTCAATGCTTCTGTTTAAAATAGTTTGAATAGCCAGAAAGACTGTAGAAGACAAGAGTATGACAATGAAACAAACATGAAAGGGGGGAATCTTTCCAATTATTGGCTTAATTAAATTCATCCAGATGCTAAATTTTTTTTATTCTTATTTGGAAAATTATAGGAAAATAGACTGTAAGCAGTTTGTTATAGAGGTGATAGATATAGAGAGAGGCTGAAATATGAAACCAATATTTAAACTGCCTATAAGGTAACATATGAATGAAAGATCACACTGATGAAAAAAGCTGTTTAAGAAGCTATTAAAATGCAATAATAATAATAATAATAATATCATACTGGATGTTAAATAAAAAAGTTTTAACAGTTAACTATTTCACTTTTGCATGGAATTTTTTACATGATTTAAACATTAACCAGTTGTTAAACATTGTTTATTTACAGCTAAAATTAATAGTTCAAATTAAATACTGATAGAAATTTATTGTTATTAGAAAATTTACATTCTCTGTTACTTCTGCACAATGCCGAAGAGGTGAACATTCAACACTATGTAATCCCGCGGCAGAGACCAAGAAATGTGTGAAGACTATGTCCTTATCTGGGATGTATGTCATCCTGGTTATTAACATGGCCAGTAGCCATGATCCTGTTCAGCATGTTGCAGCAATTTGATGCATGGAATATAGCGTTTGGAGACTGGATTAGGAACAGAAAACTATCAGAGTGTCCCGGATAGAATTTATATCAAGTATCACATGGAGTTGCAGGTCAGTACCTGCTGACCTAAGTGAATTGCCAATAGACTCTACTAACATAATGCAGCAGTTTATACCAGTCACATTAATCCCTTGCTTTCTATTATATGTTTTTCCCTCACATGTCATAGGTTGATACACCCTGTTCATCTAGTTTGTTAAGCTCAAAGTACCATTAAAACTTATGTTTCAAGTATACTCCTTTGGTAGGCAATCACGTTTTCTACTGTGTATTACTGTCAACGACACCAGAAACCAAACAAAATTGCAAGAACTAATGAGTTTATAAGATTTCTTCTGCAAAGAAGGCAATATGACTCCTCTTCAGGCATTTATTAAAGAGTGCAATGTTCAAGAATTATATCTCAAAATATGGATGGCGTGGCATTGTGTCTGTTATTAACTGTACCAAAAATTGTAACAAATGGAGAACACAGTTTTTCTGAACTTAAATTAATGAAAACTTTTTTAAGATTGACCATGCTGCAAACAAAATTGAGTGAACTTTATCAATAGAAGATTTAAATTATTTTTTTTCCATAAAGTGAACAAGAACTGTGTGCCGAACTAAAACTGTCTTATATTCACATTACACTTGGGAAAAGCTTCAAAATTATTATGCAGCCATTATGTTTTATTAATAGAAAGATATATAGCATATGACAAAATAAAACATTATTTTCTTCTTTAATAAGAATTTTTTTTTTGACAGAGACCCACAAAATGTACCTTTATTTATTTATTTAAATTGATTCAAAACTGATTTCATTGTTACTTTGCAAGTTAAAGGGATTAAAAAATGTTTTTTTAAGCATCAATAAAATATTACTTATAAATTAAGTTCAAATGCCAAAACATTAAGTTTTATAAGTGGCCGGAAAAAAACTGCAATTTCAAAAAAGTTATTCTTTCATTCATATCTCATTATCATCCTTTCTCAAAATAAAACATATCGGTTTCCCCCGCCCCAGAGAATAAAATTTTCCTATGTGTGGTAAAATAAAAAAAAAAAAAAAAAGATATAGAGTTGTATTTTGACATTTACGCTGTGCATCTAAATTGTAGACTAGTTGTGAGAAATGAAACTTTAAAAACTGTGTGTGAAATCTCTGACATTATTTTATTTTTAAAATGCATGGCTTTACATAAAAAGTTTCTAAGACAATTATTCATATTCATTTTAATTGAATTTCTGCATATAGGAATGTGACAGTGCTATGCTGTGTGTTGATTACAAAAGTAATTTCCATGTAGTTTTTATCTGCAACTAATACTGCGATTTATTTTGCAACTGGTATCTGTTTCTTTTATTAGATGATTTTGGAGGTTTGTGATTTATTTATTCTATTAATGTTTTTATTTTAGGTTGAACAACTGCAAAATAAGGTGGAAACGTTAGAAAAGGAAAAGTCCCAGCCTTCTGATACTTACGCCGTAGAGCTGAAATCTGCAAAGCGAGACATTCTACAGTTAACCTCGAAATTAAAAGTTTTGCAGGCTGAATGTGAAGAGCTGCGAGCACAAAATGAAAATCAATCTCTTCAAATGAATAGTCTTAACAGAACTCACTCTAAGCAACTTGCTGATCATATGAATAATATCAGACTTCTAGAGGTACTTATATTACTTTTATTTGTGGAATGAAAATATGGTGCAATGCCAGCATGTATCCAATCTATGACAAAATATGTGTCGAATAACACTTTTAGGGGGGCACATATTATTTCTGTCCGTAACACTATTTTCAAGTACATATCAAACATTAAAAATTTTTTAGAATGCCCATTTTTAACTTACATTTTTAAATCATGAAAATGAAATAACGTGGATCAGTAATTACCAAAAAAGGATGGGAGTGTTTATGGCACGACTCATTGAATATAAGTACAGTAAAAGCTCGACTGTCTGGCATTCAACAAACTGGAATGTTTTAAAATTTTAGGTTTTTGAACAAAAAGTTAAGCAAATGAGAAATTTGTAAAGTCATTATAAATTTATGCCAGACTCTTCTCATGGAAATTGGGGGATGAGTAAGGTATGGCAGCGTATGAGTTCATGATAGGCATTTAGTCTATTGCAAAATGTTTAAAGTTGATTGCTGTTAACCCCCTTCCCCCCCAAAACAAATTTTTTTTCATCAAACAATGTGATTTACTGCTAGTGATAGATAAGTGAGATGTCAGAACTCAATCTTCGCCTTGGCTTTATGTAAATCTGAATAATTCTCAATAAACCATATTATTTTTTTGAAGAAAAGGACCTATATTGACTGCTATTTATGAGTTTTTACCACTGTAATTTGAAAAAAAGTGGTTGTGTGAGCTGCCTTCAACGGGAAGTATGCAGTGAAATATTTTCAAAATTATGAGATCTTTGCATCTAGAAAAGTGTGCATTATTAGGCACACTTTGTAAGTGTGTTTGAAAATAAATAAATAATGATGATGCAATGTGAAAAAATATGACAAATTATGTAAATTTGTATATGCCATATTTGTAACTTGTGTAAAAGATACTAATATAAATTAAAAGAAAATCAGCTCAAGTCAAATAATAAATAATAAACCAATAATCAGTAATTCAAATAATAATAAATAATCATTAATAAAATAATAAATGATCAAATACTAAATATATAACTTCTAAATAAAGATGGATCAGTTCCTTCGAATTTCTGCATGAATGACGCAAATAAGTTTGGCAGGATCTCCACCATTTTTAACGGTTGATAGGATTTTATAAGGAGATGAAATGTTTTGCTTTCATATGTGTAAGGTCTAAGAAAATATGTTGGCTTTTTATCTGAAACTTTTTCCCCCCCAAATGTTAAATGTAGGCAATTGAAATTGATAACAAATGGGTAATTGTTTTTATTTTCCCAAATGTTAAATGTAGGCAATTGAAATTGGTAACAAATGGGTAATTGTTTTTATAATTTTAGTCTGTAAATTTCTTCTTCCATTTATTTGATTTTCAACTATGAATTACACTTTTGATATGTTCAGCTATCTAAAGTTTTGATAGTTGTGGTTATTTAAATATAACAAAACAGACGGGCTATCTGCCTAAGAAGAGGGGCCTTAATGGAGGTCTTTTTAAGGGAAACTGCTCATATTCATGTTACACATCCAGAATTTTCATGTGTTCAACATTTCATGAGCTTATTGGATAGTCAAGCTTTTACTGTATGTAAGATAGTTTCTTTAAAAGAGATTTCCCAACTCATTACTTTTGCTCACAAATTGATTGTGATTACTTATTTACGCTTCAAAGTATATTTCTTTTTAAAAAATAATAATTGGTTGGAAACACCTTTTTCTTTAAAGGTTGAACAAATTTTAAATTTCTTTAAATCTGAATCCTTGAAGATTCTTGAAGCTGTAAAAGTGATTTAAATCTCATATTGCTTCAATCCATTATATCAGAATAAGAAGTGCCCCCCTCCAATGGCAGTCTTCAGTCATTTATAGGCATTGGCCGCTGCTAAGACCGGAAGCATGCTTCTCATGTCTAGGAACATAGGAACTATTTAACTCTGTGTTAGTTTGGCTATATGATTAATGTGATCAGAAATAATTGTGTTGGGCTGCTGAAATACCCCACTGCACTAATGCAGGTTTAAAAAGATAGAACTTTATGTCGTTTAGACTAATAATTAGGAAGATGGTGTAATACCATCCCTCTATGGCTCAATGGCTAAAATTAGAAGTACTAGAATTAAATAAATGTGACAAACAATATATAGTCTCCCGATTTTATGGAAAAACTTATCAAGAATAGGAATAGATAAGCTTCTGTAGTTATGTCCCAAAAAGGTTTCTACCAATGCAAGAATCAAATAGAAGTAAATTCGTTGAAACATTCCTATACTATCCAATCTTCCCATGCTTCAGATCCGTTTTTAAAAGATTAGTAAAGAACTTGCTGTAACTCTAGCCCTGTCTACCTGAAAATTATTTAGAACTGGAATTAGAATTTTGGAATGTCATCGCAAAAAGATTCTTCAGCTGTGTGTACTTTCTGATCTGCAATGAAGATTCAAATACAGAAATTCAGTACATCAGTTCAACACCTAGAAAGTTATTAGTAAAAATTGCAGAGCATAAAGAAGATATTTACAAACTCTGTGACAGTCAAAATATCAGTGAAAATAGCAGTTCTTTGGTTAAATACCCCTTGAAGCATCCAAACTCAATAATTGAATGGGATGAAGCCAAAATCCACCAAACCCCAGCATTAAAGTAACCTCAAAATCAGAGAAGTGCTAGAAATCGTTTCTAGACTGTGTTACATTAAAAAACTTCCTTTCAACCTACCATATATCTGGGCATTTATCCTCAGAACACTTAACAGAAAGCAATAAAAGACGAGGAACTTGATCAAGCCATTCATTCCAGTTTCAATTGGTGAAACAGTTGCATTGTCTGTGAGGTTTCCTACTTATGTTTAAACATGGTTTTAGCATGTCAACCTATTTTGTTTTTAACTTATATTTACCTTTTAATTCTTCAGTATTATTATTTCACTTAAAAACATGATAATGCACAATATTCATTTGTCTTAGAATCTAATAATACTTCTATACACCGAGAGCAGGATTATAAATATATATACTCTAGGGCAAATTGGAGCATTTACAGATTGATGCTCTAAGCTGGAAAGCTTACTGAAGTTGTTTTGAAAACTTTAGGTATTTCTGAGCTTGTTGCTCCTTATTGATTATGAACTCCATTAGTAGTAATACAAAAAATTTCTGCAAGCCTTATATTAATGAGACTTCATTGATACATGTTGCATATTTAAGTTTTCTGCAATGTTACTTTTACTGTCTTGGTCTTCACAGGAATGCATATTTAACATAAAATATACTTAAGAATCTCTCTAATTAATCTGTATACTGGAGAGTTTCTTCAAATTTCATGCTGATTTTATTTTATTTTATTTATTTATTTTAACATTTAGTCTGAGAAGTCAAAACTTATAATGCAAAAAGAAGTTTTAGAAAAAGAATTAGCTAACTGCCAAGAACATCGAAAGACATTAAACAATGAGTTACAAGTCTGCCGCCGTGAAATATTTTCTCTTAGGAGCAAAGCTGAAGAATGTGAGCATAAATGTCGCATGTTGACCACAAATTTACAAGTTGAAACGGAACAATGGAAGGCTGAGAAAGAATCTGAGCAAGAGCAACTACATGATGAAATAGCAAGTAAGTAATGATAGTCTCATCCATATTGTTTTATGAATGAGTGAGGATTATTTGAATAAATTTTTAGCTTGTGTTTTATTTATTGTTTTGCAATGTAAATAATTCAGTTTTAAATATTAAACTGTCATAAATCTTTTATTGGCACTAAGAACAATACTGAATAAGACTTCAGAATCAGGTTTGTTGAAAAATGATTTTTCAGTTGAATAATTCACATGGTAACAGGTCACTGAGACTAAAAACATCAAATAAAAAATAATAATAAGTTTTTATAAAGTATGCTTTTATTTAAACTTGTAAAATCATCAATGGCATAAACGTACTTTAGTATGTATTTTAGTGGGAACATTAGATTAAATAATACTATTTATAAAATTTGTCTACAATTTCTTGTCACAAATAAATAAAACATCTAATAAAAGTAAGCCTAAATAATGAAACTGAATAATTGCATTATCTAAAGTATAAGCCATTATTAACATTATAAATATGTTAAGAGCATCATTTTAAATTAGAGCTTATTTTACAAAAATTTTTGAATTTTTTTTTATTATCAATTAAATTTCTGCTTATGCACTTGTGTGACTAAAAACTTCTTTGAACTTCTGGTAAGACTTGCAAAACTTGAACTACGTAGAATTTTGGAGAATCTGAACTTTCTATGCCACTCAGAAACCAATTAATTGAATTTTTAGTTGTGGCTCCAAGCATCATTTCCAAGAAACACAATTGTAAATAACTAACTCTCTGATGATTTTATGAGCAAGTCTTTTCGGCTTCTGTACCATTTCTTGGATAGTAACGATTTGTTCTCATCCAGATAATCATGGCTAATAACTGAAATGTATCAATTTTCAATACTTATTTTATGCTAAATTATTATTTTTTTTTTTAGTTTCTTTTTAAATCTGTTGTTGTTATTTTGTATACTTTTTCAAAGTGCAGCTATGCTAGTGTGAAATAAATGACACAAAGAAAATTTGTAATTACCTTTTCAGTTTAAAACATTACAGTAAACCAGTTGTTAAGCTATTTTAACTTTGGGATTCTGCTAGAAATTATAATTTTTACTAAAAATAGTTACTAGTCTAGGAAACCATTTGTTAAGTTATTTGAATCATCACTGTTAGCTTTATGACTTTATGCAACAGATGTTCATCTAAAGCAACAATAAAATTACAATTAAGAAATTATATTTCTCATTCTTCACAAACAACACTGTGATTAAATTAAATACTAGGTAAAGGTAAACCAAGTCAATCCTTCAGCCTTGGTATCTGCTAGTCTAATTCACATTATATCATTATTTGCAATGATGTCACAAATGTGAATTTGATTTATAGGGAGGTGAATTAAAGTGTACCTGTTCATGAATAAGTTGTAAAGAAGAAATTCCTTCAAGATCAGTTTTTAACTCAATACTTTTGAATGTTTTCATAAGAGCTTTGCATGAAGCTGAAAATACTCAGTCTTATTAATGAATAAGAATTAATACATTAATCCCATTTTTCTTGCTGGTGATATTTGCCACCTTCATATGTAGAGGTCTATTTTATCAACAGAAGAGATAGTTTTACTGTTCACCACTAGAGGTCTCATCTGATGGCTCGTCTGCATAAGCCTGTGGATATGAACTTTTGAATGTTGTTTATGAAGAGATTGTTAATATGAAGATTTATTAATATGATGCAAGAGAGTCCTTCAAGCACCTATAAACAATATTTTTTAGATTTTTGGGGTGCAGAGGGGCTGTCTGAAAAAAATCTACAGCTGAAAGGGTTAAGTGCCATTTGTATCTAAAGAGGCAGAACATGTATTTTGTCCTTATTGACCTTATGTATCCAAATGAATGTAAACTAATTATGGTATAAAAACATATACAGTACTAAGTCTGTGATTGAGACTTCGATGATTCTGGATTTGAGATTTCTCGAATACTAGATCTTCAGTTTCAATTTGAATGATAAGCAGAAATTGTAAACCTAAAAAAGTGAAATAGGGAAGTATTTAAGCATTTTTTTCAATGTAAGTTGTTTAATTTGCTTCATTTGTGTTAATAATTTCTCTTTAATTCCATAGATGACATATTTTCTTGTTCAGTCCATTGTTCAAGTCCTATAATTGCGACTTTGAGAATTCCCACTAAATTGTTTCCTTATGAACAACCTGTCCATTCACTTTCTTCACTATTGGTAGTGATATTTTTTAGATTTAGAACCATACTGCAGATTTAACCATTCATTAGTTGATTGATGATTGGAGAATTGTCATAGCAATGAAAAAATTCTGTTATCTAGTCTTCATTTATTAGTATTTCTCCATAGTTTTTAAAAAGGCCATTAATCTGAATATTTCTCTTTTTGCTTACAATATCAACACCTTCAAATTCATGGCTGTTATCATAAAGTTTAGCTAGAGTCTGCTCTGCACTATCAGCAATGTATTATGAGTTTGGCTACTTAAGGTATGTTGCCCCACTAAATTTTGTCTTCCTTTTATTACATGCTGATGAAATTAAGCTTGAATTATATTGGCTATTCATTATACTTATGTCTATTTCTTGCACGTGCTTAAGGCTTATCGGAGTCCCAAACAAATAAATTCCTTCTTATACTTAAGGCTTCTAAAGTGTCAGGGCTAGATATTTTGTGATGCAGTGTATCTCTGCAGGTCCGAAATTCTGCTGCTAAGTGCATCCATAAATTCTAAAAATTTTACATCCCAGTGTTTTCTCTGAATTCTAAAGATTTTCCCATCCCTTAATTTTGGTGCTCGGTGCTTCTCTAAATTCTGCCTCCTGGTGCATCCTTACCAGCTCTGGCATCAGTCCTGGGCTCATCTGAATAACAAATCAGTTATTCTCAATTCAAATAGCACTAAATGTAACCTTTTGGCCTATGAGTATCATTTGTAAAATCTATTTATTTGCATATGAAAAGAAATTTCTCTTAAATTTCTCTTCATCAACATGCTCAACACTTTGCAGTGCAGTTAGCTGGAGTCTGTAATTGTCCCCAAGCATAATTTCAACTTAAAAGTGTCTCCAAGCGTAATTTCACATACTAACATTAAAAAAGTAAAATTTGGTTAGACATGACTGCATAAGTCAAGTCATTTCTCAAGTTGCACTCTGTTGATAGTCATGGTGTGATGAAAGCAAAAAAATAATAAAGAATAATTCAGGGGGTCAGTGCTAAAGTAAAATTAAGACTCAGGATTCTTCGTGTGTTTTATTTTAAAAAAATACCAAATTTGTGAACTTAAAAAAAAAAGGTTGCTGGTGATTTAAAGTCAGATTTCACACTTTGTGCTATATATATAATATTTCAGAGATATTGCATAACATCAGAAAATGTTTATGACATATTAATTAAAAAAATTTTTAATAGCTGAAAATAACATATATATATATATATGTGTGTGTGTGTAAGATAAAAAAATATGTAGATCAAAAGCGTAATTTAAACTAATGGTAACCCCTTAATTCTTCCTCTCTGTTAGAGATTGGCAAAACCACTCCTGTAAAGGATCAATTCAGAACTGTTTGCTCACTGAAGTGAATCAGTTCTCTTTAACGATTCACTGCTCACTTAGAATGACTTGATGAATGTGTTCGAAACAGGCATAGATAAGAACGGTGTGCAAAGGTATGGGGGAAAAGCAGAAAGAATTGAATAAGAAGTGGGATCACCAGAATGAACTCAACCAAACCTCCCCTGGACTGATTTCTTCCAACTGTACTTTTGAGATTCTCTAAAAAAAGAAGAAAAAACTTTCGACATAAAACAAGAATAAAATTTTGGCATGGTAATTTGCTAAAAGTAAAAAAATAATGAAAACTAAACTCACTTTTGTTAAAGATTACATTATTTTATTCCTGTAATTGATATTTTGTTGTTACTATGAAGCACAATGTAAAAATAAATATTTAGATTGCAAGCAAATTCCAAAGCTCAGGAAATTGTGTGCTGACAATACCAGCATTTTCCTTCTTTTCTCTAATGTGACAAAATGATATCAAATATTGCTCTTCTGTTTGGTAGGGTCCACATTTTGTTCTGCAACTTTGAAAAAATACATTAGATGGAAAAATTTATGTTTATAAGTATGTACTAATTCTAAAGAAGATTAAAGAGAAATTCACAGCTCTCAATTACAAGATGTTAGTAAAATAAATATAAGTATAATTTATTATTTTACATAAATATTACAGTAATATCATGTAAAAAAGGTAATACATAATATACATAGCTGTACACAGTGTTCAAAGAATCAAAAAGGAACTGCTCCAAGGAAGCAAAAAGAGCAACTAACCAAGACTGCACAGGAGCCACATTTGAAAGAGCGAATAATGAAGATTTTGTCGGAATCAGATCCAATCACGACTGTGAAAGATCCAGATCTCTGACTAGTATCAAAGTGCTGACAGCTGGGAATCCGAGGAACTAGTTCCTATAATCTATGTACTTTAAACAGATTCTCGCATTGCCAGATGGGAAAAAAAGAACTCAGTCAATTTGCAAAAAGGGGTGATCAGTTTCTCTGAGATGTGTCAGTTTATTTCTTGTTTTGTTTTTTAAATACTATATGGAACACAAGCAAGCCAAAAGCACACTTATATGCATACATAACACACATAAAAAATAGGTCAGAGATGTTTCTGTTAAATAATAAAGGAAAGTCTATCAGTGTTTAAATCAAAGACCGCTAGGAATCTAATTTTTGGCACACTTCCCAACAGCTCTTGTTGAACTGTCAAAGAACTGCCATTCCATTTTTGGCGGAGCACCAATCATATGTTCTGTCTAGTGAACAGCGAATCATTCATCTCTGCTCTCTGTTTTAAAAAATCATAATAACTTCTCTGCATTGCATCATTTCTAGATGAAGCTATCTTGCATGGCCTGCGCAGCGCTGACAACGTGGGTAATTTGGAATCTAAACTCAAAATTTTGAGAACTAAAACCTTTCTGACGTAAACCAAAACCTTCCTCTTGGCAATCTTCCATACTGGAAAAATATGCACCTTTAGCTTCTCTCTGTGTGTTGCTTGGATGCAGTTTTGCTGCGCTCTCTTCCTATCGCAGCAGTATCAAAAGAATCAGTTCCAGAGCAAATTATTCATCTCTACTATACTATCAAATTTCAATTTATGTATTAAAAAGGTTTTGGAAATAGGCATGATTAAAGTGGTGAATTGTGGCCACAAATATTAATTTAAATAAAAATGGAATTTAATCCACCTCAACTGCCAAGTTTCTTAGTCAAAACGGATTCAACATTTTAGCATTTCAGAATTCTTCTTCAGTATGGATCTACACCATCAGTATTTCTGCATCTCAGTGTTCCTACATCAGTACTTCTAAATTTGTTTTCACTACATATATATAAATATATACATGTAAAAGTGCACATTGAGTTATTACACTATTAGTTAGTGCACATTGAGTAATTATATGTAAATTGAATAGAGAAAAAGTCGAAAACCCTTTTCTAAAATTCTAAATCACCATCTTTTTCAATTTCTGTCCATCCACTTTATGTATCATGTTTTGATTTATGTATTAAGAAGCTATTTATGGTTATTTAAATTAAGGTATTTTGTTTAAGGTGGGATTAGTGACAAAATTTTGCGCACAAGATTAATTTATTTTGTTATAAAATAATGCTTATTGTTTTAACTGTATTGAGCCATATGTGAGAGTTGTTTTGTTAATAAATTATCGTTTTTGTAATTAAGTATAATTTTCAATTTATTTATCTGATTTTTATCTTGAAAGTATCATTTTATATGTACTTGTAAAACTACCTTTTGATCTCATATATTCATATATTTTTGTGTCTAGGACTCAAGGCTGAGTTACGAGCACTGAAAGATAGTTTGGCCCAAGAACAACAAACTATGATGACCAAAGAGCAAGATTATCAACAAAACTTAATAACCGCCAGACAGCAATTTTGGAAACAAATTAATGAGCTTAATCAGGAAAAGTAAGTAATAGTAAATTAAGTAATAAATAAGTAACATTTAAATTTCAGAAACTGTATTTTTTTTTATAACCAAAGTTTAAATTGTTCTTAAAAACCTTTAATTTTCTTTTTTTTAGTCCAAAGGGACTTTGTCCCTGAAGGACTATTGTTTTCGTTTTCTGATTTTGTGTCGGAAACATTAAAAGTCTGAATCACTTTTCAAACTGTTGCCAGCAAATATTGCAGCACTGTATTATACTTAAAGAGATTAAATAATGAAGAATCTGCATAAATGTATGTATATTTCTCCAAGTGTGATAAAACAACAGTACCTAGAGCCATCCAATTTTGAATAACGTATATGTCCACCCGAATATGCGCATCTGGAAGCCCAAATTTGGAATTTGTTTTATTATCTACTAGCCGCTGCGCGGCCAGCCTTCGAGAATTTTACTCATAACAATTTTATCGAAAAAGAAACAACAACGTTAAAAAAATTCAATTCAAAATGCATTACATATAAAAAGCATACAATGAAATAAGCAATATCCCTTAATACAAATATTAATCATTCTAATAAATAAAAAAT